>VZUI01003398.1:0-44417 GCA_013401135.1 Cettia cetti
CCCCCCTCCCTCCTTCTCCACCCCCTTTTTTTTCCACCCCCCCTCCCCCCCGCCCCACTTTCCTTTCTTCACTACTACTACTAATAAACTCCAGCCCAAAAACACACCCCCTCAGCGCACGCCTCACTAACGCCCGCCCCGGGCACCCCCGCTTGCTCTCGGGAGGAGCCTGCAAGGCCCCCAGAGTGCGGGGCGGCCCCGGCCCCAGCCCCGGGGAGGGCGCAGGCACCGCGGCCCCGGCGGGGCGGGGCGGACAGGGGCCGAGCAGGGCAGGACGGGGCGGTGTTGCAGCCCGGAGCCGCCCCGCCGGCGGCAGTGCCCGGGGCGCGCTGCGGGCGCGCCTGGCTCCGCGGGCGAGGGTGGCGGGGTCGGAGAAAGCGAGAGGTGGATGCGGTATTCATCAGAGTACTGACATACTGCCACTTAGGCACCTGCTTAAGCTGAGGCTTCCGCTTAACCTGCGAGGTTACCGGCAGCGCTGCCTCCGCCCCGGCGGCGGGGGATGCTCGGGGGTCTGCAAGTCTAGCGGGCGCTCCCGCACCTGCCGATTTGCAGAAGGTCCTGTCCCGAGGAGGTCTTCATCGTCTCAGTGTGAGTCCCTTTCTGCTCTGGTACCTTTTCATGGCGCTGTTCCCGGAACCGCCAGTTCTCACAACCAAGCGTTGGTCTGGTAAAGCCTTTCTGCAGTCCGCAGGTGAAACTATACCCCACACAGCCATGCCCAAGAAAGCTGTGGAGCAACTGATAGCAGTGTAAATGCATCAAACTGATGCATTTCCACTATCAGCTGAAAAACTTCAGGAATCTGTATATAATTGTTCAGCTAACCTAAGCCATAGTCTCTGCTGGTAGAGATAACTGTTACCTGTAGGACTTGCACTTACACATTATTGGGTGGGAAACACAATACCCAGAAGCTGTAGAAAAGATCTGTACAAACTACTTGAAGTCTCACAATGGAAGGTCTTTCCTGGAAAAGTCATGCAATGTGGGAAAGCAGATTGAGTCAGAATCCAGTACTAGGTTTTCTATTTCACAGTTCTTAGTGACTTGTCCTCTTGAAGAGGCTTGTGCATATCCCTTAGACATCAAAAAATGACCATCATGCACAAGAGATGCTTTGAAATTGTTTTTCAGTGTTCTTGGACCTAAGACATTAAAAGAATCTTCCCAAATCAGGCGTAAAGAACCAAAACAGTGAAAACCCAATATGTACTGAGTTCCTCATCTCCTTGTCTGAAATTTTTGGACTCAGTTTTCTCAACACACTCTCCTGGAGCAAAAAGGTTTTGAAAATGCAGTGGCTAATCAGCATTTTGGTTTTTCAGCATTTGGACTTTGAAACAAACAGAAAAAAATCCCAAGGTCTAAGTCCTTATGTATATGGTAGAAGAAGAGCAGTGAACAACACCAACTGCAAAACATCAAGGCAAAAAAACCCCAAACCAACAAAAAACCCCCCCACCAAACTTCCTGTGGCCTGGCGACACAATTCTAGTGAAAAATAAAGATGGGAAGGGGAGTAAGGGGAGAAGACGTGGATACAATGCTTGACACAAAAAGTTACAGATGCATTTGAGTCACATTTTTGGTTTTTTTTTTTTTCACCGACAATGTTACGACATCCTTTCTCAAGCGTACTGAAATTAAGTTGAGGGGATGAGCCCCAGACAGGGAGGGAAGGAAAAGCGAGCCTCACGGAAGAACAGCTGAATATGAGGAGATAGCACTGGAGGCAGTAGCTCGGTTTTTCCTTAAGGGGTCACTACTTAGCAAGGAGGGAGCCTACTTCAGCGAAATGTAAGGGACTCAGCTGGCTAACAAAGTGTACTTTTAAATAATCTCGACATAACCTGGTTTTCTGTACTCTACAAAATCTAAATAGTCAAACATTATCTTCAGGCTGTGTTCATCAGTATTAAACCATCATTCCAGGGAGTTATCAGCACTGAGGCACCATGAGCAAGCCACCGGGTGCCCTCCAACCAAAGACCCTGTTTTGAGGGTGAGATGCTGTGAAAGGACACGGCATCCAAAGAAGGCATTCAAAATTACAGCCTAAAAATGAAACTCCAGATGAATTCCTGCACCTTGTCTTTTAGAAGTGGGAAATTTCTCAGAAAAACGTACCAGAAATCTGTTCCAGAAATAAGCCTATTACTCTGAGAAGGAAGATTATAATTAATTTTATACCATGTGTCATAGATCCACAGCTGAAGGGTGTGATTTACTCCTGTACACACCAATGCCGAAGAAGATGGTATTGCTTACCACACTGCCTCTCCTTTGTGCTCTTGCATACAGTCTGCCTCTCCTTCTCTGCTGTTGCCGTCTGTGAGATAATTCAGCAGAGTGGGTCACAGCTGATTTAACACTATGTTAACCCAGCCATTTTACCCCCTCAGTTGAAGTACTGTGGTAAAGACCTGTCTTTTCAGCCAGAAAATATCCTGTGTACATCAAACTTCTGAGCTAGTGTGGCACAGTCCAATCCACTGTAGTATTTCCAGATCTTGAAATATTTTATCTCTTCCTACAGCCACGGGCCACTTTGGACTTCCTGAACTAGAGAGATGGGACCATTTACGTAATTTCAGTGGAATGGTAAATGTAGCTCAGACTTGTTGCACAATCTCACAAAAATTGCCCAGTTACTTGCAGAACGTTCCTGTACATCAGTTCATCATAGGACAGGTATAAAGGAGTGCTGCCTTCTTGTCACCAATTCAGCAGTAGAGATTGTGTATGGAGCTTTTACATCTCTTTGCTATTTCCATATCAACTTCTTCAGTACAAAAACTAAGCTCTGCCTATGCCCAAGCTCATCTCATTGTTGGTAGTCTGGCTCTTCTGGATCTCTACACTATGTGAACTTGCTTACATCATGTGCAGAATGCTACTAAGTCTAATATTTCACTTATACATACATCTCTGCAAAATGTAATGCAAGCTAGAGAGACAGATGAGTAAACAAAAATAAAGCATGCTCCAGAGAAACAAATAGTTGAATATAATTTCAACAATCTTATTTTCTTTTGTTTCTGAGTTCATTTTTACAAATATACTGACCATACAAAGGGGGCATAATTACAAATACTTTGAATGCCTTACCAAGAGAGAGGAAAAAAAAATGGTTTAAGACTATTTTTTTTCTGTACAGAAAATGTACTTATTTAACAAAATCAGTTCCTGAATTGGTAATTAAGTTCATGGTTTAATCCTGTTCTCTTTCTTCCCTAAACTGGGGATTGCCATTTTCCTCCTTTTTGTGCTTCTTAAAACCCATGAAGACAAGTGGAAAACAATTTGCATGAACTTCAAAACTGCCTGTTGTCCTCCACTGGTAGCAAGAAAAGAGTAAGAACCGTCATTCTAAACAGAATGAAATGGGAACAATGTATTGTAACATAACTGTGAGTGAAACACAGCCTTAAGTTTGACTTGAAATTTTGTCAGCAGCTAAGCATCAGGTCTTTGACATCAACTCAGCTGAGCCAGGACAACAGTACCTTTTGTTCTACTGACATTTTGCAGATGCAAATCTTGATTACACAGAAGTATCCTAACAGTGGTTTAAAGGTCAAGGCAACATCTTTGGCAACAGCAGCAACCATGATAGGTGATGACGTCCCATTAACATCTCTTTTTGGAATTTCAGAGTTGTTTGTACCTGTATCTGTATATATGTTGCCATAAAAAAAGACCTGACAGCCTCCAATTTGCCAACAATTTTTACAGAGTCAATTTGTGAAACTACAGGAAACTTTCACAGCAAGATAAATGGATACTTTAATGTCTAATGTTTCAGAACTTTTTATGTCATTCAGTCCCAAATATGAATATATTCATATACAAGCACACAGAGTGCTAGCGCCATTAATGTGCAAGACATTGATGCTGTTGGTGTGGGCTGAATGTCTCTACAGACTACTACTACACTCCTGAAATACATCATTTGTTATACCCAGGTTATGGCCTCTGAAAATAACTAAGCAAAAAGGCATGGAAGATGAAAATCTATTAATAGGAATAATTAGGCTTTCCCTGTTTGAATCTGAACTATTCCAGCACTGGCAGTGAGGACTGCTCTGAAGATTGACAGCTCTCTCACTTCGTTGATGTGTCTCCCTTGACTCATGTTCAGTCCAGACATTTTGCTCTCATGGAGGTAATTCCAAATTAATTTTTAAAATGTATATTAAAACCTCCTTCAATTTCTGTTTGGATATTTTAATTCAAGACTGAAAAAAAATGAAATTATGTTCAGGTCTATTCACTTGATAAGGTAAAGAAGTCTAATCACATTAAAAGCACCTTTGATAAAAAATGCTGAAAGAGAGCTTTAATGAGGTTTATTTAACAAATTCACATTAAATGCATAGCTTTTTTGAACCCAGACTGATTTTCATCTCTGTGGGCAAGAGTTTAGTGGCCAAGCATGATAATCCCCATTGTCCTGCACTCGTGAGGGACCAAGGGCTCTTCTAAATTAAGTAGCACACTCTATGTATAAATCCGTGGTTAATTTGTACCCCACCACAAATCAGCACCCTTATGTCTGTGGTGACACATCTGGTCACAATGCGGTCCCAGCCCCTTCCAAGCCTGCATTCTCATGGTCAGCAGCTTCAAAGTATGCTCTGCCCAGTGGGTTTGGTGATGCTGTTTCTGTCTCTGGGCCATCATGTCACACAGGTATGCTTTGTGTGGTGTTAACACCATGAGGACAATAGAGTTCTGGCTTCTCTGATTCCCCACAAGTCCCTCTGCTGCAACCACAAGCTGGCCTGCCCTGCAGTAAGCTGACTGAGAGAGCACTGGCACCAGCCTGCATCCCTGCCATATTGCAGGAGCAAAATTTATGGTCCTGGCAGGGTGCAATTTACCGAGGTGTATTATTATCCCAGTGTCCCTGATGAAATCAGCTGGCTGAGGGGTCTCCAAGGCTTCACTTTGTGCTGCATTTCCTCCACAGGCTCTGTGAATAAAACAGCTTCCTTTTGGAATCAATCAGTACAATACAAGCACTCTGGAGCGTGTTCTGCCCACACCATCATCCAAGGTGTTTACAGCCTTCTCTGTGAGATTATCTCAGTGGTATGCAATCTCCAAGATATGTTGTCTTCATAACACCCCTGTGGGTGCTGCTAGCCTCTTTCCTTACAGAAGGAGAACAGGACTTAGAGGGTATTTAGACCAGGCAAGAAGGTCTTAACTTTGGAGGTCCAAACTCATCATAATTTGGTCATTAACACAGTATCCTGAGCCAGGCACACAGATTTCACGTTCATCACCTGAGGAGCATTCAGTAGCTGACAGTGGGAATCACAACTGCCATGTCTGCTAAGCAAGAAAGTGACAAAGTGTTAACAATAAAACAGGATTTGTCACTGAAGCTTTGCAGGCTTTCAACTCCATGCTGCAGGGAGGTGCTTTCACAGCCCTAAAGCCAAACAAAAACACCAGTGAAAGATACTATTTGAAAAGGATTGTAACAAAGGACTGCCTGCCTCTTGCATGTGCTTACAGTTCAGCAGTGGCAAATGTCCTCTCCTCAAGAAGGAGAAACCGGAGTTCAGTTTCTTCATGTGCCTGAAGAGATGCCAGTGCACATCTCTCAGGGGACAGTCAGGCTCTTAGGCAGCTTTGCCAGAAATTTTGGGCCAGTGAAATACTTTGGAGAGCAGGAACTGGAATTTAAACCACCCTTTCTTTCACATAAGCTCTTAGACCAGTACCACACTTTCTCTCTTTGTCTCCATCCCGGTATATGGTGAGACAACTTAGACTACACTAAGGACATTCTCGTTTAAATATACCAACAAGTCTAGCACCATAGACCACACATGCAGATACACATTTTTTGTATGGATTTCACTGAGACCTCAGCTAAAAGTCCTGCAGTTAAATGCAGAAATTGTTTGGCTCCATTCCGTCATTAATGTACAAAATGAAGGATGAGACTTCCCCTATGAACATACCTTACTCACATACCCATATTCATAGCCACTCCAGAACTGTCCTGATTCAAACTGGAACTTTTGCTCCTCATGAAAATCAGTTACATCACCAGCTGTAAACAAAAATATATTGCTGATGGGGGAGAGGGCTCTCTGTGTCGGCTTTGTCTTGCCCATAACTTTTTCTTATTTAAATCCAAAGCAAAAATGAATAAATAGAGTGTTAGGGAGGATGTACAGTCACTGCAGTTTTGTTTTAAGGTTTTTTCATCCAGCAAGAAAATGAAAATGTGTCTTAATGTCTTGGGCTATGAAACCAAAAAAAAAAAAAAAAGGTGTATTCTATTTCATCTGTTGAAAGCAGTTGGGGAAATGTGGGGTTTTTTCTTTATCTCTTGTAACTGTGGGGGGGGGGGGGGGGGGGGGGGGGGGGGGGTGGATGCTTTCTAATAATGGCCCAGCTGTTAAAACCGGGTGAGGCAGTGTTTCTTATCTCTTTCACCACCATTCTCCCTCCACGAGGATATCGGCTGATAATGGCCCATTGAGGCTCACCAGTGACACAACACATTACATCATCCCATAGTGAGATGCTCCACCCAGTGTTGGGGGGACCCTGGACTTTCTACCTGGATAAAAGGGAGACAGCAAACACCAGAGGGGCTCCTCCACTGGCTTCCTCAGAGGAAGACTGGACCCATCTCGCCATCACTGGACTTTTCTACGGGAAAAGTCTTCTTCTCTACTCCACAGAGCTGCATCTGTTACTCCAGAAGGATTCATCTGGACTGGTTCTAACACCCTGACCAACAGGGTGTCAGGTCACATCCCTGACTCTGTCAGGGGTGTTTACAGTTTTTTTTTCTGTTTGTTTTGTTTGCTTGTCTTTCTGTACTACTACATTTGTTTATTTTAACATTCCTGGTAAAGAACTGGTATTCCTATTCCCAAATCTTTGCCTGAAAGCCCTTAATTGCAAAATTATAGTAATTTGGAGGGAAGGGGGGGTTACATTCTCCATGTAAAAACTGGAGTTTTTCCTGGCAGATACCTGTCTCTCTAAATCAGGACACTTAATCAAGGCCTGAAACACTGGTAAAATTCCCTGCTGCGCCTTATCTATGTAAGATATTTATATTGATAGCTAGGAAATCTTGACTCTTTTGCTCAGGCTTCAAAACTTTGTGTGAATAATTGCTACACCAGGCAAAATCCAAGGTTTAGCAGGCATTATATCAGGCACAAGAGTATTTCTATAACAACTCCTTTGCTTAAAGCCAGACACACACTTAGGTACCTCTAAAAAATGAGGTTTGGGAAAAATGGTTCTTTCAGAAAGTTTTCATGCCTTTTCCTTTCTAAATAAGTAGAACTTTGGGTAAAGTGTGTCTGATATGCCATTCCTGCTATCCAAGTTTCTCAGCTGCAACCTTTACTGAGAATTTTCTATGACCAAAATGTTGTTTTCACTGAGTTGTTTCAGAAAGTTGCATGCATTTCCCATCACATCCAAGCAAAAGATAATTTTGGTAGGCTTGCCTCAAAAAGAGAAATATAGTGTGCAGGGGTATCATTTCATGCTGTGAAATAAGAATTGAAGTGAAAGGTTAAATAGGAAACTAGTCAAGTGGTAAATTAAATCCCAGGGAAATCCAGTTATTTCAAGCCTCAAAAAATAATGTTTTGAAATTGTGTTTAACACAGTGCACCGGTGGGTAGGGTGGAGGTGGGGTTTACCTGCAAACAGGCCAGTGTGCAACTGTATTTGTCTCTTTTGAACCCTGCCAACCAGAGCAGGCAGGGAAGATGAGGGGGAGAAGAGTGGGCAGAGGGAAGAATGTGCCCCAAATACACCTAGGGACTCAGTAGTTATCCTAAGAACCTAGTACCTGGCTGAAATACAGGAGTTGGGGGGGCACAAATCCAGAAAATTGCTCTCTACATGCTTAGTTCTTGTAATCTCCTACAGGGTCCTGCTTAGAAAAGAATATTAGAAAAGAATATTAAGCTGGATGGGACTTTAGTTTCACCCAATATGACTAGTTCAGTATTCTTTAACTTTGCATTCAATTAAACATGTGTCTAAGGTTTCAGGTCACTATAAGCCTTCATTATATTTTTTAAACACAAGTAGTTGCTGTACTGATCTGTGAGTGCTGGTTTGGAGTTCATAGGAACTTGTTACTTCTTCCCAGACTAATTACTTTCCAGTTCTTCCACAAATGAAGAGACATGACACTAAGTCCTGTTGCCTTAGCTCGCTGTCACAGTAAGGGAGACTGGACCCTCACTGTTATTGTCTCATAGGTCCCAATTTTGAGGCATCAGAAATTACAAAGCTGTACACCTAATAAAAGTTTGCCAAGGCAGAGGTAAAACTCCAATTTAAAAAGTTAGTGGCTTGGGTCTTTTGTCATTGTTTGTTTGGTTTTGTTGTTGCTTGTTTTCTTTTGGTTATTTTTGGTTTTGGTTTGGTATTTTGTTTGGGTTTTTTTTAATGGCTTTACAAAATCAAAAATGAAGGTAATATGCATTGAATAATGGTAGTGGGAAAATTGAATTCAGCACAAAATATCAGACAAAAGGCTAAATATAACATTTTTTGGCAAAAGATGTGGTGAATATAATGTGAAAGTTGAAGGAAAATCCAGAGGTCAGACCCCTGGGGACTAAAAATTAGTATGGCTCCTTTTTAGTCCATGGAAATAATGATTTTCATGCCTGAAAATCCCTAACACATCATGGCTACTTTCAGTTGATTCCTAGTTTAAAATATGTAGATAACAATTAGTTTTCTGTTTGCTGACTAATTCCCCCATTCTAAAGGAAGTCTGAATATGGAGTCAGGTGGGAGAGCCTCAGCAGTGTAAGTCTTCTGATGTAATCAGACTGGTGTGATTTCCTCTGTGGATAAAACTTTTGTTTTTTGAAATATTCTTTAGACAGAAGTCTTTCCAGATTCTCAGGTCATACACACACGCACACACAAAACACAACCCAGAAGTTGCTGTGGGGCCACACATATACCAGTAAACACAATACTTCAGAGTGCTTGAATACCTAAATACATGTACATTTAAGATCCTTTTGGTTCATTGAAAAATTCCTACATTCTGTACTGCCAAGTTTCAGTGCTTAAAAAACACAAGTGACTGGAATCTGGGTACTTCCTTTTGGGGCAAAGTTTTTTAAAAACTTTCATTAATCCTGCCCCTATGAAAAAAAATGCAGAACATAGTTGTCAGGGAATAAAATGTGTGGTGCCTGTCATTAAATTCTTTCAAGTGGTTTTAATTGACTCGTAAAACTTTCAAAACTGAGCCAAGACAGGAATCCTATTACCCTAAATGTACTGGTTCTATACAGCTTGCTAGTAAAGCACTGAAAGTTGTGGGAGCACCTCACCGAGCAGAGAAAGAAAGTATTTTAATGGCAATTCCTCCTGCAAGTTTACTCATGAGTTACAATTGACAATGACTGTGCTATTCCACAAGCTCAGACCTTTGCCTGTTCATGATTAACCCACAGAAAGACTGCAAATATGTTGGTAATAGGGAAGCATATGAAAGTGGTATTTGTTAATTTGATGGCTATGTGTAGCTCTATGTGGGCTCATTATGCAAACACATTTAATCCTGTAGTTTTCTCCTGAACTATTCACCACAGCTGCCACAGAGAATTTGGTAATCTAGAGTCACCACCTCAGCTATGGGACCAGTAACCAAATTCTCAAAGTTTATATCTGGAAATGGGATGGCAACATTTATAACCAAACCCAAGGTCTGAACCTAATCAGAGGGCAGACAACAGCCAGTTTCCACTCCACACTGACCTCTATTCTCTGTCAAGAGGTACTAAATATGCTGTCTTCTGTAAGGTTTCATTCTGCAGGTAAATTGTGGTCAGACTCCTGTTAGCATTCATTAAGTTTGCCACTTAAATTGTGTGGTATCTCCAGAGAAAAAGCAAAAGCAAAGAGAATACAATTGACCACATCCTGATAATTTGTTAAGAACCTGTCAGTGAAAGCTATTTTCTTGAAATATTCTCGGTTGTGCCAGTAGCTGATGTGTTCCCACTGAGTGTTTGTAGAACAGTACTAGTGATAGCAACATATTGAACAAAGAGAACTAAAAGAAGATATTTTGGTCAATTTTCTTCAGGGATCAGTTGCCCAAGGACATTGACCAACACAACGAACTCCAAAGGACCCTGAGAGACTAAGCAAGTAAGTCATCCAAGAAAATTATCCCTAGGGAATGCACACTTCCAATACAGTACATTAAGAATTAACAAAACAATACTTGCAATTTTCTTCTCTCAGGCAGAAGTTCTCTTCTTACACAGGATAAAGAAATTAAAGACAATTTACTTGCAAGCACTAAACTCAGATGTACAGTTCTCCGTGTTGCAGGATCATGGTAAGGAACAAAAATTGGAGGCATTCTACTCTCAACCAATACTGCAAGGAAATGGGAAAAGAAAATATTGTGAATTCAATTATTTGGAAGCTTGATGGAAAACTGGGTATTTATCTGAATTGTCTAAGAAACCTCCAAAACAACTTGTCAGTAGGCTGAATTTTGAGGGACAAAGAGAAGGAGAGAAAAGAAATAAACGGCAACCCAAAAATTAATGTAAATATCAGGTGATTACAGCACAGCTTTTTCATGCCATTCCAGAAATATGAACAAAAAACAGAGCATGAGACAAAGGCAGGGAACAGAAAAGAAAATTGTCAGAAAGGAATAAAAGCACTTCTATACTCTGTGCAGGAGTCCTGAAAATCCAAGCTTTCTAGTGCCAGTGCACTCCTTTTCCCTGGCTGCAGGATGAGCAGCACTAGCATGCCACACTGCCTTGCAGGTTTCCCCATGTGCTCCTTTCAGCTTCTGGAGGCAGAAACTGGAGTCCTCCCAAATTAATGGCAGGAAAAAAATCAGTTTTAGCCTGTGTTTTTCAAACACCTTCTGAAAAACCTTACTAGAGCCTCACTGTACAGACAGTTACCATTTAACAAAGTGCAAAGTAATGGATAAAGAAATCTCTTGTGTGCGTGGGTTGAATTGCAGTCTGCAACGGCAGATGGTCCAGCAGGTGCATGACTTGTCTACAGCAACAGGATGCAAAAGATATTAAAGAATCTGATGAAGTGTCTGATGGTCAGGGACACCTCAAGAAAATAAGTCACATTGATACAGATCCCAGTGTTCTGGCAAAAATGAGTAAGTAATGAGAGAACTATCCTGAGTAAAGTGCTGTGAGAGAGAGGATAAGCTGCTCTAGTTTGGAGGGAATAATTAACTAGGAAGGGTTGCTGTAATAAAATCAAAATAGTTAAGGATCAGCAAAGCAATCAAATGCAAATTCTGTTCAATGTGAACAACTGGAGAAGGCAGGCTAGTTGAAAAGTCACTCTTCTGAACTTACTGTAGTTTCTCAGGTAAGCTAATGACTTTGGCAGGCTGTAATGTGATGAAGAGAAAGAAACTGTGCTGTGACTTCCTTTGGAGCAGAAGAGTGCTCTAGCATCCAGGCTGACCCCACACTCTGCAACCCAAATTGACTGAGGATCTGGATGGGGTGGATGCAGTGAGCAGGCTGAAAAAAGAAGTATCAACATTCAGCAGCTTTTGGTGACTGAAGTGTTTGGGGAGTAATGTTTAGTCTCCTGTGGTTCTGGTGTAGTGCTGTACAAATGCAGTATTTGCTCAAGAGGGGAGGAGCTTTCTCACTCCCATGTGTTTATTGTCTTACATTCATATGTCTAGGAGGATATTTTCAAAAACTTTAATTATCTGCATTTTGGACTAGAGACCACAATACAAAGCCTCTTTTGCCTCACTTCTGTGTTCTTTAAGAACCTAAACATTCTTCCAGAAAAATTCCCCCTTGCATGTCCATTTCTTCCAGTTCATCAGTACACACCTTTGGCCTTAAGACAGCTGTTTTGCTCTTCTTCATTCTGCAGAAACCCTAGGGCTTTTTTCTTTTTCAGGAAGGAAATGCTCATGGCTGGGAAACTGCTGATCTAACCTCTCAGCCTCAGTCAATGCTGCATCCATTCATCCAAAAGAAAATCCAACCCATGTTTCAGACATTGCATGTAGTGTTTACAGGTTGTGGTTACATTTAAAGCAGTTTATCTTTGTTCTTACCAATCAAAAATGTGAAGAATCTTAAGCAAGTTTAAACAAAAAGGTGGGATATGAGTCAGCTTCTTCAGTCATCTGTGGTTTTACATGGTCAATTAGTTACTATTTACTCAAACATCCATAGATGCCTTCTGGTGATCAGTAAGGAAATGACAGCGTTCACCTCCAAGAAATAGCAGCTCTGTGGAGAAGGACTTGGGGGCCCTGGTGGACAACAACATGGGCCAGCAGGGTGTCCTGGGGGCCAAGAAGGCCAGTGGGATCCTGGGGTGCATTAGGAAGAGCACTGCCTGCAGGTCAAGGGAGGTGATCCTGCCCTTTTACTCAGCCCTGGGAGGTACATCTGGAGTGCTGTGTCCAGTTCTGGGCTCCTCAGGACAAGAGAGACAGGGGGCTCCTGAAGCAGGCCCAGGGGAAGCAATGACAATGATGGGGTGAGAGGAGAACCTCACTTGTGAGGAAAGGCTGAGGGGGCTGGGCCTGTTCAATCTTGAGAAGAGAAAACTGAGAGGAGCCCTTATCAATGTCTATGAGAATCTGAAGGAAAGGTGTCAGAGTATGGAGCCAGGCTCTTAGTGGTGCCCAGCAACAGGACAAGGGGCAGAAACTGATGCACAGGAAGTTCCACCTGATCATGAGGAAGAATTTGACTGTCTGGGTGAACATGAATTGGAACAGACTGACCAGAGAGGTTGTGAAGTCCCCAGAAGAACCATCTGGGTGAGATCCTGTGCCATGTGCTCCAGGGAGACTCTGCATTAGCAGGGAGGTTGGACCAGGGACAGTGGTCCTTTCCAACTTGGCCCATTCTGTGATTCTGTGGTTCTGTGAAAGTGAGGTGCAAGGTCCTGCACCTGGGCCAGGACAGTCCCAGAGACACCTACAGGCTGGGTAGAGAACTGACTTACAGCAGCCCTGAGGTAATGGACTTGGGGTGATGGTGGATGAAAATCCAACATGACCCAGCCATCTGCACTCACAGTCCTGAAAGGTAATGGGATCCTGGGCTGCATCCAAAGCAGCATGGGCAGGGAGGGAGGGGATTCTGCCCCTCTGCTCTGCTCTGGTGAGACCCCACCCAGAACTCTGCATCCAGCCCTGGGGCCCCTGCATAAGGACATGGAACTTCTAGAGCAAGTCCACTGACAGGTCAGGAAATTGATAAGACCCAACTTCCTCAGTCTGTCTTCTTAGGGAAGACAGACTGAGGAAGTTGGGTCTGTTTATCCTGGAGAAGAGAAGGCTGTGTGGAGACCTCATAGCCTTCCAGTATCTAAGGGGCTCTACAGGGAAGATGGAGAGGGACACTTCATCAGCAACTGTAGTGATAAGACAAGGAGTAATGTTTACAAATTGAAAAATGCGAAATGTAGGTTATTGGGAATAAATTCTTTCCTGTAAGGGTAGTGAGACACTGGAACAGGTTGCCCAGGGGAGGCTGTGGAAGCCCCAGCCTGTTCAAAACCAGGTTGGATAAGGACTTGAGCAATCTGGTCTACTGAGAGGTGTCCCTGCCCATGGCAGTGAGATGATCTTTAAGGTACATTCTAACCCCTTAACATTCTATTATCTGTTCTTGAAATTGTCAGCAGCACCGTTCCCTTGATATAACTGAAATAAGTCTCTGCTATTAGACTGTCCTTGTAATGACTCCTATGGAACAGATGTGGAAACTCAAACATCATACAATGGGCCAATTTTTTCAGGAAAGCACATGAAAGCTAAGGCAGAGCCATAAAGATGCCAGATGTTCAAAATGTTCTTTCATTGATCTATGGAGCTGTTTTATCTGATATCTTTACTCAGGACATAAGATGTCTTTTTTTTTTTTCTTTCAGGCTGTCCTGCTGGTAAAATCAGGTGCTCCCAGTCTGAGATATGGTGCAGGACACACAAGACCTGCTCTGGCCTTTTTGCCAGTCTGTGCCTACAGGCTGCCCCACCAAGTAACCTCACCCACAACACACCACAGGCCAGAACTTTTTGAGGAAGGCTGGCAACATCAATTTAATGGTAAAAGGTCATATCTGTTGTTCACAGGGAGAACAGAAACAGACTATTATTACAGCATTGCACCACCCACAGAAAAAAGGCATTGATAGGAAGAAAAATATAACCTGAGTAGGGCCTTCATACTTTGCTGGACTAACTATACATCAAGTTTCAGAAGTGTTGTTGCTGTCTGGTACAGGTGAAACAGTGAAAACTGGTTTTGTTCCCTTTTTATGGACAACAATTCAAGACAGCACTGATTTGACCCCACCAGTACAAAACTCCCCGTAGCACCTAGAGGTCCAGAGTCTGTCCTGAGGTAGCAGCAGGTGACTCCCAGCATAACAGTAATGCCAATGTCTGGGCTTACAGCTGATGCTGGAGCCGATTTACTGTCTGTGAAAGTGTCCATGGAGGTAGGCCACTACCATGATGACGATTACAGATTACTGTGTGCACACAGGGGATACCTCCCTCTCTCTGTTCTTCATCTGCTCTCTCTCCACATTTCTCCAATGCTTCTCATTCTTGGGAATGGACATGCTGAGATAAGTTACTCCAAGAGCAGAGGTTTGGGTGTTTGGGGTAAATGTGGGGCCTAAAGCAATCAGTAGAGTTGCAGAAAGAAAGGAATACAAAGATGCCATAAAACTCTCCATTCAATAGAAAAAAAAAAAATGGGGCATAGTCGTCATTGACCTATCATTGTGTTGTTGACAAAGAGGGCCAAAATTTGGAGTGTGTTGAGCACAATTGAAAGGACATGAGAGCAGAACTGAAATACCCCGAGGCAGGGTAACCTGGAAGCCAGGTTAGCTAAGCTTAGAAGGCAGGACACTGGAGGTAAAGGGATTGGAAGATTACAGATGAAAAACTCTTCCTGACCTTTACCAGTGCATGGATTTCATGGTTTTTATGGTAGATAGGTTTCAATGCATTTGAATTTTAAACAGATAGCTCTATATACAGCAGGGCTGGTGCCCCACCCAAACAGCAAACTCAATGATAAGAACTTTGGAGAAAGAAAAGGAGAAGAAAACAGCGGACATCTCTCTGCCAAACATGGTTTACTGCCACAAACTCCAAACCATGTGCAGTTCTTGTTCCTGCATCTGCTCTGGGTAAAGTACAGAGAACAAGACAGATGGCTGAAGGCATGCAGTCTGGTGGATGTGGTGAAGTCCCATGCATGTCATATAGTTGGAACAGAGAGACATTTATTAGGGAATTATTGAAGTAATGAACATCAATAAAAGAGAAAGTGGCAGATTCAAACACAAACCCTGATTGAAATATGAAAAGGAATACTTTTTCATACATTACTTAGTTAAATACATTGTGGAACTCATAATAACAGCACATTGTAAAAGGTAAAGATTTGCATGGAGCTCAAAACCAATCTGATAAACTTAAGGACAAAAAGTGATCCAGGAGCTTTTAAATCTAAACTCATCATCCAAGAGAGCCAAGTTCTTGGAATCTGGGAAATCATTCCCAAAAACCCCTCTCTGTGTGCCTCCCATGTCCTTACACTCTTGGCTAGTCTCAGGGGCAGGATGGTGAGGTATGTGGTCATCACGTCTCAACCAAGTAAGCTAAGTTAAGGCAAGCCATGTTCTCCATATCATTATTTTAACTGTGATTCAGCTTGTCTCTTTTTTTCTTATTTTTCAGTTTGCAAGTCCTACAGGGCAGATGGATTGTATAGGAGAGATGGATGCTCCCCTTAGCTCAGGGCCCTCAGACTTCATCCAAGCATTGTGTTCTGTTTTGGGCCCCAGAGAGGTTACACAGTGATAAAACAGAGGGGCTCCAGGACGCCTGTGGCTGGGGGGGACTGGAGGAGGGACTGGATTTCCCTGGAGCAGAGATGGGTTTGGAGACATGACAGTATCCTGACAGTGGCTGGTGGAAGGCAGAATGACAGTGGGCATAAGCTAAAGCTAGAGAGGTTCAGGCTGGATATAAGGACATGCTTCTTTCCCACATGAATAACCATGGATAACCAGGGAGGGCAAAAGGTTTCCCAGGGAGGCTAAGCCTTCTAATCCTTGGAGGCTTCCAAGACCCAATTTAAAACTCCTCATAAAGCCTGGGTAAAGTTTTTAGACTCTGTTTCCACTGAGCCCTCTGGGCCCAAAGATAATGTAAATGCTAATGGAATGCCATCATTTCGGTGTGTAATTTCTCTTAGCTTCTAGAATGTATGTATTCAGGCCTTGGCATTTATACTCATGCGAAAACAGATACTAACTTCAACTTCTTCCTTAACAATAATATAATTACCATTAGAGCACTCCATCCTTGTCCTCAGAAAACACACTATCTCTGACAAAAGCAGAGAGCAGGTTTTCAGCTGGTGTCAGTGCAGTGTCACTGGAACCAAGAGGCTGCGCTGAGCAGCACCATTTCAAAGTCTGCTCTTAGGCACTTGGAGTGTGCGTCCCTCACCAGCCCCCCGGTCTGCGGGAGCGCGGGTGGGTGGTCGGGGGGGTGTGCAGGGAGGTGTGCAGCACAGCAGAGGATGTAGAGGCAGATCAGATGGGGATGTGGCTTTGCTGGCGCACAAGGCTGTGCTTGTCGGGAAGAGATGCAGAGTCCACACAACCACACTCACGCTGGCAGAGTCTAGCCAGGGCATCTCACACAGGAACTCAGCAGGGGAGGAGGAGATGGAAGAGGAGCCTGATGCTGCCTCTTCCTCTTGCTGAGCAGACAAAGCCCCCTTTTCCTTTGGAGGGTACGGCTGGATGGGCAGCGGGGTGCAGGCACGGCTCTGTCAGCGTCTGTGCTGCAGGATCCTAAACAGCACACTGCAGGGCTGCCTTCAGACTGACAGCGGGGTGCGGGCATGGCTGCACAGCTACCTTTTCTTTAACACTAAACATGCTCTTTAAAAAGGAATAGCCCTTGCCTGGGACTGGCTAACCCCAAACATCCATCCTACTCTGTATTGGAATGACTAAGACTAATGGGTTAGTTTATTTCCTCCATTGTCACAAGTGCAGTACAATACCAAATTTATCTGTTATATAGAAATAGCGAAAGTCCTACCAGCAAGCTCGGTGTTAAACTTAGCTTTGGTGTCCTCTGTGGGCATAAAAAATGCTTGTGCATACTTTAGACCTAATCAATGTCACTCTGCTTGCTAACCATATCCAAAACAAAGCATCACCAGGCACCTGTTTTACTTATTCTCTTTTCCCAAAACAAAGTGAGGACACAGACAATACAGTGATGGAGCTTTAATCCATGTTCTCTAGCTGGAACAGAAAAGAGCAAATGTCCTGGCTGGCAGCAACAGCTGTGCTTAGAAGAGGAGCTGGAGCCTGCCCTCTATCAGCATGGTTTTAATCATGAACAGGCTTTGAGTCTTCAAGCTAAACTCCTCCCAGAAGGAAGCTACCAGCTGTACCACATCATTGCCATCCAGCAAATCAGTGTCCGGAGCATGATTTCTTAGGGACCCTTTTTCTCTGTCCCGCTTTATGCTACTGTTTCTTCCACTTCAATTTCCAAAATCCCATTTTAAAATGCAGATATTGGCTGGTAGGTACTGCAAGATAGTGGGAGACTTTTTTTTTTTTTCTTTCCCAGCAGAGAGTGAAGCCAGGCAGGATGTGTTTCCACAGAGGGACCTGTGGACACATGCACTGGCTGCTCATGGCACACACTCAGCAGAGAAGAATTTCCGTACACATTTTGGTGTTCCACCTGTGTCCAACCTCTTAACTGCAACACAAAGTGATTGAGTCATCTCATTTATGTTAGTGGGACTACTCACTGTAACAGTACTCATCAGGAAAAGAGGTACCCCAGACAGCCACAAATATCTGATCATGCTTAAATTTGTGTATGTTTGCTTTAGGCATGATTTAAACACCTTCACATGATGCCTTATAACAGCCACACACTTCTGAAAAGACAGAAAAATTCAGGACTGGCTTGGTGTTACAAGGAAAAAGCATAGGCCAGACAAAGAAAACATTGCAAAAAGAGGAACAAAAACCAAAAGAAAAAAGCAGGAAAATAAAAAAAAGAATACTTGCAATACCTGGGTGCTTTTTGAGCTGGTCTATTAATACCAGTGAGAACATTCCATGTTTTTTATATAATGGGCTGCATAGAAAATTATGTTCTTGAGGTACATGCCCAGTGTACCTCACCTGCCATATGTATAAAATAGTTACTGAGTGGGAAAGGTACCACTATTTTTAGTACATTTGAGAAGAAGGAAACAGGGAGAAGAGTTGTTTTTACTTCCTTGTTCCCTAAACAACAAAGCTCTCAGACTAAGCCTATGTGCCACTAATACTGTTCTTTTGAATCGTCTGAATTACAGGTTTTATTTAATGATTTGTGAAGAAACTTGTAATATATTGTATTCAATTTTACTGTCTTTGTAGTGTATTATATGTGCAGATTTTTTCTGTTTTGCAGTTCTGCTAGGTATCTTCCCAGTGGATAGTGACAGCAGTATGTGGTCACAGTTGAAGCATCATAGATACATGCAAATCATACAAAGATATTTAAAATTTCATCAAGGTTGACTTAGGTTTCTGCTGCCAAAGGTGAGGGAGTCTTTTCACTTTAGCTTGGTCAGATGGGTTGCTGTTCTTCCAACTCTGGCATTCACTGCACAGGCAACTCATGTCCCGATTGATTCCTTGGAAGTGCCAGCATTTCCTTGTGGAACTCCTTTCACCTCAAACAAGCTCACACCCTTCCTGTACAGCACACTGCAGGACACGTGCTGGGGCCAGTTTGTAGCTTGCAGCAATGTCTCAGCAGGCACAGGAGTTACATGGATCACACCACTTTTCAAGAGACTGCTGAGCCAGACAGTTTTTAAAACCATGTTTTGAAGAGCCAAGAGCTTCTCCCCTGCATAGTGAGCAGCTTTTCCTATAGTCTTCATCCAAGCTGCTCTGCAGTGTGTGTGCACCCCATGAGTATTCTCCTGGTCTGACCAGATGGATGACAAAATATTATGAGAAAATGTTCGGTCCCAAGCACCAGGTGAGGAAGGCTTCTGACTCTAGAGCCTAGAATCAAAGTCTTCCCTTCATATCATGAAGGATGAATTTTACCCAAGGCCCTGGACCAGCTGAGGGGATCTACAAAAGACCTCACTAATTTTTCAGTTGTCCTTGAAATGTGTCCTTTCAACAGCACAGGATCAACCCTATTGCTGCCTGCCAACTTTTCTGAGGAAGCCTTTAGAGTGCTTAGCAGCACCACTTGAAGAAACCTGAACAGAAATCATCAGACTAAGTGAATCATGGAAAACATTTGGCTGATACATTGCTAGGAAGGACAATATTTTTTCCTGGACAGATGTGTATTTTGAAAAGAAAAATAAACATTTTGGATACTTTTCTATGATCCAGACTCTTCCTGCATTGACTTACTTTCAACTAGTACCATGTGTCTGGGCTCTGATCTTCTCTCTTTGCAGAAACCAAGCTGATCAGGCTTGAATCTAGCATACACCACTCACCTTCCTTCCCCTTTACCACCCTTCTTTATAAAACTTCTTTATGATTTTTTTTTTAATCATAGGAGGGGTGACCAAGGATCACAAACTGCAGACTCTCTGGAAAAACTGCTAATGCTGCTGCTAAGGTTCTGTTAATTGTACTTTTCATATCTGCTTTTTCTCCCTCATGGTGCAAAAGAGTATACCTGGCCATCTCTCATAGCCAAAAAAAAATAAATAAATAAATAAAAATCATTAAGACTAAATGCAAGCCCACTAAAATCCTTATGAGAAACAGCCTCATGCAGGGTGCTGGAATTCTGGGCACTGTCCCAGGTTGTCTTCGTGGTAGCATCCACCTTGATTTAACAGGCACAGAACTGGCTAAGTGGGTTTCTTGTTTGTTTAAGCTTGGGAAACCAGAGAGGGAGGTGTGAAAACCATACAGATAGTAATTTTTAGAACAAAAATGAAACATTCGATGATCACGTCCCTTTAGGGTTCCCTAGTTAGACACAGCTTTAAAGCCTTTATTTTTAATTTATAGAGAGAGATGTTTCTTTTCCTTTACTTTGCCATGCCACACAGCTGATACTTGTTCAGGGTGGAAAATAATTGCTTAGACTTACTTTGAAGGTACATAAATGCTCACAGTAAGAGAATAGCCTCTTAGTTAGCTGTGCATGCCCTAGGGATTAGGCTTTTCCCCTGTGGCTTTCACTCTGTATTTGAAGTCCAGTGGGAATCAGCCACTCATAGGGGGTCATTACCTTATTTGTTTTGGCAGCCAGGGAGCAGATAAAAAGGAGAGGCTTCCCTTTCCCTGCCCCAGGAGAGCCATCCCTGAAGGCTAGCTGAGACTCAGCCATGGGCAGGGGAAATTGCAGTTGGTCAAAGGCACAGCTGGTGCAGCCTCCCTGCCCACAAACCCCAGGCCTAGAGGTGAAAAAAAGCTTCCTCTTTTTACATATATTTGGTGTTGTTTTGAAAAATCTCTGCATAAACCAAACTAATCCCTTCTGAATTACCTGACAAACCTGGATATATTAATTCATGTCACCCCCTGCCCATTTTGTGTGAATATTGACACGCATAGCTGAAATTCCAGTGATGTGCATGAACTGTGGCACCTAGAACTGTATTCATGGTGCCATTTTGGATTCTTATTTTTGCAGGTAGTCAATGGCAGAAGTATTTGTAATATCTTAAAAATTAATGAATTTATAACCAGTGAAATCACCCCTTCTGTGCCATAGGATAAAACACTACCTCCATAGCCTAAGAAGCCTTTGAGCCCTGAGGGAAACAACAGAGATGTGACTGACTAAAATCCACACGAAAACTTAGATTAATGTTTTTAAGAAAGAAGTAGGATGGGAATTAAAAGCAAGAGCGTGCCACATCCAATTTTTTAATTTCTGGGCACGGCATAGAGAACATAATCCATTGAATTGCCTTTTACACAGTGTACTTTCTGTACTTTCCATTAAATGGTCTCCAACTCAGTACTGCTTAGCCCTTTATCTGAAGAATCGATATTTTGTTTACTTCAAGGCACGGAAAACCTGCCTAGTGCTTTAAGCAATATCCACAAGCCAAGCCAATTTTTGATACTCAAAGTCTCTTATAAGTGAGTTTTAATTTCTTCTCACCAGCAATCAGGATCAGATTTCTGAAGATATCCTAGTACTCTTGCATTAAGATTAAGCTGTGGTAGTCTTTGTAAGGAAAGCATCAGCAAATTCCTGAAATGTGTTTCTCTATAGATGAATACTGGATACAACCTAAGAAGCCTAAAAGTCAAGAGTTGTACTGGATTAAGAAGTCACAAGGGGAAAAATTGTGATTTCTGACTGTAATATGAAGGCTGCTCTCTAGGAATTTGAACAGACAGGTTATGGTCATAGAAATACTTCCTAGTTTTTGGCTTTATAATCCTACATATCCTTCAATACAACTTTTAAATGAAAGTTTATAAAATAATAATGTTAATGCTAGTTCACATCACAAAAAGAGGCTGTAGATCATATCAGAAAATATTTCTGAGCACCAGATGGACAAATTCGTAGTAGCGTGTTGTAACAGATCCTTTAGGGTTAGAAATGGATCAATACGTGAAGAGAAAGTTACTGTCTCTTAATTGAAACAATTGATACAGTTGGAAGAAACTGGTGAGATAGAGAAAAAATGATCTGCAAAAGTTTACTGTATTTTTTCATGTATGACCTAGTCCGATAGAAACTTTGACTTCTCCGTACAAACCATTTGTCAATTAAACAGAATAAGAAATTGCTTTCTTGATTTTAAAATTTTTCTTGGATAGCCCTGCTAAACCATGGGACCTCTTATTCTTTTATCAAGGCTCTTTGTGTAATGACTGCATTTTCTAAGTCTAAGTTACTCATTCATAAAGGTCACAGTGATGCTTTTAAAGCAAACTAGTTTTCTTGTCTGAATAAGACCTGGTGGAAGAGCAAGCAGCTCTAGCATTCACATTTTTCCTTGATCTGAACGATTGCTGCATTTGTTCATACAACAGATGGCCAAGATAGGACTTGAAGAACTGAGTTAAAATAACAAGTACAGCCTTAGCATTAATTGAAAACTCATAGAAATCAGAAGTCCATGTTGGTCATGGTGACATCTCTGTTTGGTGGCTTTTCAGAGGCAGCATCACTTATTTATTTTCCTTTGCCACACAAAAAACCCAATGTGGGCAACATCCATACCAAGCATTTGATGGATCTGCACAGCTAAATCATGACATTGAAATAAGCTTTCCCTTTCCTGTGGACAGGTTCTCACTTGGATAATAGCATGTGCAGAGCTTAATCTGTCAAGAGAATTTTCAGTGACATAGGCATGAGATCTGCCCCGTCCCCAGCAGATACTGAGCAAAAGCACAACAGTGGGGACCGCATAGCTATCGTTGTGAATTTGGTGCCTCTCAGCTGCAGTGGGTCGAACTGTTGGGAACCAGAACAAATGCATGTTCACTCAGCTGTTCTGTCAGTTCTCACCAAGAAAACTGTGGATTCTCCGCATATTTCGATCACACCAATTTTGTAGTATCATTCAGCCTGTTGTTCATGACTACAGCTTATAGACCTTTCCTGTCAACACCTGTCTTTCCTTAGACTCCTGATGAACTGACCTGCTTGTCTGCAGTGGTACCTCTCGGTATGCTGGGAAATCTGACAGTGTCTATACCAGCCATTTCTGGATTCAGTTGCTGTCAATAATTTTAGGAATAAAAATAATTTAGAAGGTTCCGAGTATAATCAGTGCTCAGCGATAGCACAGCTAAGTATTTTCACCAAAAACTTAAAATAGGTAGGCAGTCAAAACAGTTAATGAAGACAAAGCCAATTATTTCATTTCAATAAATTCATGCAACAACTCATTTTCTATTGTTTTGCTTTGGCTTTTGAAAATTATATTAGGTAAAAATAATAGAAGCTAAGTTTTTTTGTTGTTGTTGTTGAACATTCTAGGAGTTTCCCTTTTGTTGTTGTTGTTGCAATTCAGTGTTAAATTAGTTTTGCCTGGGGAGGTTTCAGGCAATTCTGTATAATGCCACCTGTGTCTTTGTCTCTTACCTCCATAACAACATGCACCTCATTACCTGACTGGATGGTTTAGGACCTTCCCTCTGTTCATCACAACTGGATGTTTTGGTCCACCCTGGATTGCTGGTGTGTGAGCAGTCTGAGGACAGGGTAAGGCAGAGGGACATCGGGGTAGAACCAAAGCCTGCTGGTCCTCCTTTCTGCAGAGATCTCTCACTAGGAGTGAAGATGGAGAAGGGAAGGAGCTGGGTCCTCCTTTCTGCAGAGATCTCTCACTAGGAGTGAGACGGAGAAGGGAAGGAGCTGGGTCCCATGTCCCTCACACCCCTCCTCAGCTTCCAGTGCCACCTGCAAGGTCAGGTCTGTGCAGGTCTTTGCATGTAAGAGGAGGAGATCACCTTTTCAGGTAGTATATGCTGCTCAAGAAGATGTGTCTACCTTTTTCCTAAAGAAGGAAAAGGGAAAACAGATGATCTCAGTAGGGCCATCTTCTACAAGTACATGTCAGAAGACCTAAGTTACTGCCTGATTGTCTTTACTAAAGGCAGTCTCACAGTGAAATTTATGTGTTTAGGCCTTGATCATTTTGATAGAGCAAAACTACAAATAATGCATTTGAGCTAGATGGATATATTAAAAGACATACACGCAAACCCCCAAAATCCTGCCAAATGCATGACAAGCAGTGGGTATATTAAAAAGTCTTCTCCAACTTAGAAGTGATGTTTGGAAATGGAGAAATAACCTTTTCATTTAACTAGCTTTATATTAGTATGAGACATCTGGTAACTTTTCTGAGACCCTGTCCCAACATTAGTTCCACCAGAAAGAATTGCTTCAGAGAGTGTTGGGTAGTCCTTTTAAGACTGATGTCCTTGCTGATCTGGTTGTGGTTGGAAGTGATGGCAACACAATCCAGAAAGGCACGGTTCCTTCTCCCTATGAGGATTTCTTTTTAAGATGGCAGTTGTTGATGGATAGACGCTGTTAGTTTAACAAATTAAACCTAAGAAGAACAGATTGAGAAACACCTTAACTGCTGAAAGTGCACCAGGGACAGCTTTTCCATGTTGCTGCTTCCATTTATAAAAACTCTTACCAAAGTTGTTACAAAGATTAAATACAGATAGCATCCCTGCACAGAGGCCAGGCCATTCTAAAGCTCATTTTATTTGTGTTGCCTTTTTTCTCTGACCATGTGACTGCTGAAATCCATCTGCTATGCCTTGTCCTCCAGATTGCAGGTTTTTGCTGGAGAGTTTTGTCCCTCACAAGCTGCAACCTTAGGATCATTGGTACATCTTAAAGTCAATGAAGCTGAGGGGTGCATTTCTGCAACATTCTCCTGCACACATTGCAAATCCTAGATCGTAACAGCAGAGGTTTGGCTAAGCTTTGATAACTGTCATACTGCAGATGTGTAAGTAACACAGCGAAAATAACCATGTTTAAGAAATTGCATTGGATAAGAGAAGATGTTTGAAAACAGCCTAACCAATCTAGCACTACAGTGGAAGCTTCCAGCATACATCATAATCCTTAAATGTACTTAATTTTAACATTCAGAGTGCTCCGCCATGCACAGATATAAAGAGCAGCTGAAGGAGTGAGACAGTCACATACACTCCCACCAATACTTTTTTGAGTGAAGCATACTTTTGCTCCTCCTGGATTTATTTTCCCCAAAGGCAAAGATTATGTTGACTGTAAACTGCAGTGCTGGAGGTTATGGAAACACATAGCCATAGTGTTTGCTTTCTCTTCCACCTGTCTTGCTCTGCTGAGTCTGTCTCTTACAAAGAGAACACCTTTGCTACAGAAGCATGTAAAGGGTACTTGCAAGTGACTTCACTCATGCTCAAGCAAATGGGAGAGGAAGTCGTAGGTGTCATTGTGCCCAAAGCTGAAGAAAATTCTTCCAGAAGTGAAAATCAGTGTGTTCAGACAAGCAGTGCAAGGGTGATACTTCACTCCAGCAAGGATCTCTCTGTATCAGCAGATGCAAGTGAGGTAGTTTCAGCATGTGGGCGTCAAATGAAACCTAAAGTATACGGTGGACTTAGTGACTCTCCATTTGTTAGCTTTACAGACCTGAGTTTGCAAACAGTTTGGATAATTCTCTGACCCAAAAGAGAAGCCAGCTGTTTCCAGGCTTCACTTTCAATCACTTCTTCCTACTCTCTAAAAACAGGAAGAGGAAAAGAGTACATAAAAAAAAAAAAAAAATTAAATCCTGCTTCCTGTCATAAGAGGCTTCAATTGACACTGTTTTTCTTGATAAAAGCAGTGTCCTTGCTCCCTAGGGATCAGCAGGCAAATGGCTGCAGCAAAAAGTGTGCTGCAGAATAAATTTATGATGTTGTGTCCCAAGGATTCAAAGAGTTTCCCTTTCTCAACTCTTCTCTGGAGCCTGCCCCACCAGGAATATGAGATAAAGCCCCTACTGATCTATCCAAATGGGGGAATTGTCATCAGCCATAATGGGGAATAAGGCTGGAGCAATCCAACTTACAAACATGTACAAGTGGTTATAAAGAAAACACTCTGCAAGTGTTTTTGCAGTGTTTTTGTTTTCCTACTCTGGGTCTCAAAGCTGTTTACAGGTTGTCCTCAACTCACCATGTGTCTCTGAGAAAGGTAAAACCATGTCCACCATGGCGTGATGGTTCCTGAACAGGCCAAATAATTTAAGAGCACTGAACATGATTTGTAGAGCTGTCAGTGTCTTGTGGGCCTGATACCACCGTAGGGCATATCAGAATGAAAATAGAGAAAAGAGCCAGCAGGCAGAATTTTGAAAGATCATCCAAAAGGGTACCTTTAATTGGAACATACTTTCTCTTCCATGTTCATCTCCCCAGCGAAACTGAACTTCAGTAGGTAGACCTCAACCCTTCTTTTTGCCATTGCAAGAGGAAGGAAGCTTCTTGCTGTATTAATCTGAACTAAGAAATCATGGAACTCGGAGTGTGTCTGAGCCATTCAGTGAGGATTTCCTGCTTGGAAATGCACGAGACAGATATAAGATCTGTTGTGGGACTGGAGCTGTGCTACCTGGGTTTCCACTGAGCCTGTTTCTGACAGCTAAATCACCTTCGGCCAGAAAAGAATTGCATCTCAGGATTATTTATAATCCTTTGGCTGTATTGCTTCTGTAAGTACAACAATGAACTCTCAAGACAACCATTGATTCTGCTAAAATACCCTTTTGCATCACCCTGACAGCATATTGTAGCTTTATTGGTTGCACATTATATTTACACGCTTTTCACACTCCTGCAACAATGCAAAGAGAACACATAGAAATTAGAACCTTCACTTCTTCATACTGAGGGAATATAATATTCATTATGAACTTCTATTCCAGCTCGATGTTAACCACACAGAAAGCTGGTTTGCTTCTGGATACCCTTTCTAGTGTTGTCCAAGGGACCCAGTGACATTTGGCCACATTTTTAAAAGTGATTATGATATAAAGGAAAACATGGTTGCACTGTCCTTAAAAGGTGACTGTGTCTTTCCACCATTCAGCAGCTTGTCATAGGTGTGTCTTGTTCTTCTGTAGGTGCCAAATGCCATGCTATCACTGTACACAGCCACTGACTATCCAGGCACAGAGGACCACCTGAACTTTGAAGGTCCATCTCTGGTTGCCCCTTAGGCCTCAGTTTTCAAGCTGATCTGTATGGAAAATTAGGCTTGGGGTCAGCATCCCCAGACCATATGAGATATGTGCAGGAAACTGTGAGCATAAGTATGATGATTCTAGACCTTTTTCCCTTCCTAGCAAAGACGGTAACTGATTTCCCAAGTCTCACAGAAGATAGGTGATGGTGCTGTCTTTTCTGATGTTAAGTGCACAGAAAGGTGCTGGAGTCATCATCCCTGGAGGCGTTCAAGAGGCATCTAAACCTGGTGCTGGGTGATGTGATTTAGGGGTTACAGTGATAGTGGTGGGTTGGCAGTTGCATTTGATGCTCTCAAAGTTCTCTTCTGACTTCAACGATTCTGTTGATTCTGATTCTGAGCTGCAGGAGCAGAAAGGCCTGTGGATGCTCTGCCTGTCAGCCAAAATGAGAATTTGATTCAATTCAAATCATCTATCCTCCAGCCTTTATTCAGCTTCCCACCTCGTCTTTCATTTGCAGCTGTATACATTGACTGCAAAGACCCATTTTTCCTGTCTCAAAGGTGAAATTACCTAACTAAAAGGCTACATTAGGCCTTGGAGCTCCCACGGCAAGAAAAGAGACAGTTGTCTGCTTCACTTTACCAGGAAAGAAAGGGAAAATCATCAATCAGACTGGATACTGGACTGGTCAATTGACTGCTAAGTCATCTGTCCAATCGATCATCCACTTGAAGTAGTCAATCACTTTTGTAGAAAGAGGAACACATGCAATTTCTTCTGGCATCAAGCTGGTAGATAGTTACAAAAGCTTCAAGAAACTTGGGAAAATTGTGCAACCTTTTTTAATGTACCTTGAAAGAACAGCAAATCTATGGGGAATTGATTTTAAGGTTTTGCCCAAAAAGTGAAGGGATGAAATGCACTAGAGATTTGAAAGATTTTAAGAAAATATATCCAGTTGTGTCTTGTAACTTTGAAATACTCAAAACGGTTGGTTTTCCTCCAGATTCTTCCAACCACCTCATGCATTAGGTATGAATTGGGTATGAATTGGGTGTGAATTCTCTATACAACTGGAGTCGTTTCAGTCACTGCATAGCTGGATTTCTTCTAAATCTAGAAAGCTGAGATTATTTCTAAATGGATCAGGAATCTCCTTTGCATTGTGGCACAGTAGCACTGCTCCTGTTATGGTATGAAGCCTTGAAGTTCATTCCACACTACCTGCGAGGTGCAGCTGGGATGTGTGGGCTTTGAATCTGGTGGTTTCATCTGCTGTACATTAAAGAATAACCATGCTCTGCCTTCCACCCCTCTGATTAAAACTCTGAGGGATACATTGGGCTGTGGTGCAGGCATGTGTGTCTATCACTCCACCATGGGAGTAGCATCTTCTGGCAGCTGGGAGCAGTAACAGTTTGATTTGCCTCAAATAATGATGTCAGAGCTCAAGACTTGGAGTGCTAACTGTAATTTACAATCAGACCTATTTATAATTCACCTTCAGAATTTGTGCCTGATTCTTTTATGCCACTTTATTTGATGGCCCAGAGTTTTAAGAGCAACCATATTTTTTAAAAAAGGTAACAAGCTCTTTAAAGATATTATAATCATGTATATTTGTGATTATAAGAAAGGCTAGAAGGTGCTATGGAGTCAGTTGTATTTCACTGTCTCTTAGCTCAGTTCCTGCTCTAACTATCACTTTTACATTGCTGGTCCATTATAACAGCAAATATTAGCAGAAGGGCAAAGAAAAAAAAATCAATATTGTATTTTCAAGAAATCAAATCAGCCTTCAAGGTTGAGAAGTTATTTTCTTAAGTAAAAGACACCAAATAGAATTTGGTCAGAAGTCACAGCAGACCACTGATGAGTCACACTGTCTAAAGATGGTTGTGTACTGAAGCTGAGTAGATAGCAATATATTAGACTTTTAGCTTCCCATAGGGTGGAAATAACAGGTTCCCAACCCAAGGACTCGGCAGCCCTCCTTGCTCTGTGGGATGCCTGGTGGCTGGCAGGCCAAGTACCTTGGGAGTGTTTCACCGCATGTGCTGTGGGCAGATCATATGTGCATCTGCAGGAGATGGACAGCAGAGGGGTCTGATTCAATGGTGTGGGGGTCTGTCCTCTGTCAGGGAATAAGAAGATCTCTCAGTCCATGTGGAAACTGGCTGCCCTTGCCAACAAGGCTGGAATACATGGGGACTTGGATTAATAGGGCAGGCAATGGAGAGCTAGCTGTTGGGAAACATCAACTTCTTTTACACCATGTATGCAGAAAACGTTTCTCCTATTTGGTTCCTGTTGACAATGGAGAGACATGATTTTTCATGATTTTTTGAGTCCTGAGGCTGTGGAGGTGGCTATATATAGATACCTAGAAAAAAGCTATTGACAGAAAAGACAAAAGCTTTTTGAGGCTACAATTTTAGGGGGTGGATGATTGCTGGTAGCTAATTTGTTTCTGAATCTTCCACCCCTTTGTTTTCTGGCTGTATTTTGCTTTTGTATTACATTACTCTAAATTAAAGTATGGGTAATACTGCCTGGCTTCCACTGAAATGGGTATTTTGCCTGGTGGCTGTGAAAACTCTGCATTTATTGGCTTTCAGAGTTTGAATTTCCCAGTGCTGACCTCTGAGAATTATACACACACACAAAAAGCACAGTTATTTTTCAAATTTAGCATGAACTAATCTTTAAAAATTGCCAAAAAAAAAAAAATAAAATCAATTACAAATGTTGAATGTATGTAGGGGTGAGGATCAAAATCACCACCATTTCAGTCCAGGAAATGGCCAAAAACTGCAAATAGAGCTCTGTGCATGCTGTTTGAGAGTGGGTGCTGATGCATACTAATTCTTCTTCTAACTAGCCCTCCTGCAGACACATTCACATATCCTCTGCAGGATTCTGTGCTCTGCCTGTTACGCTGCTGTCAGTGTCTTGTAGACATGGTCTGTCAAATCTCTTAAGAAAAACTTCACCTCCTGTTATAAACAGTTATTAGTACTATGAGGAAGGGAGCCTACCTGAGTCAGGAATGGGAAAAGGTCTTACTGCAAATGTCATGGGACATCTAGCTGCCCTGTGAGAAGAAAAGCATGTCATAGTCCCCAAAATGGTGATTTCAAAATGTTTATTAAAGGACCCATAAGGTAAGAATAAACAAAGTTGAAAAAATGAAAGGCTCTTCCCTGTTTCCACAGAATTTTAATTGTATTTATCCTTTCTCTGCTCTCATATTATAGATCACTTTTTTCTCGGTTCTCTTTCAACATTTTTAGGGTGTCAATTCTGCTTGCACATTTTTCAATTTGGATCTTGAAGGCCAGGTGCAGGTGAGTCATTGCAGGCAGTGTGATGGTGCTGGTGCCACGCCTTACAGCCACAGACAGACTCCAGCACTGCACTGAGCTAAGCCAGATGGTGATGTTAACACCCCCAAGGTGCTTAACACCACCTCGAAGAAAATCATCCGTCTTGGTTTATGCCTGTAAACTGCATGGCTTAGGTTTGAGTTATGCCAGCTGTTTTTACCTATAGCATATTGGGGAACCTCTCTGCCAGGAGAATTGCAGAAGTGGCAGCTTCCTTTGGGATGACGCTGACACCTCCACCTGACCAGCTGACTCAAAAGAGTGCCTGAACAAAGCAACTGAGGGCATTTCTGATCCAAAGTGTAAAGTGTGGATTCACTATTCAGGCACTAGATTTACATTGACAAATATCTCTGAGGATCTAAGCCTAAAGCCGCATGTAGTGTAGGACATTATTTAATTCCATTCTTAAACTGAAAAAAATCCTTTTTGTATACCTTGACACAAGGATAGTCAAGTGAACTTCAAACAGATTTCTTTGAGGATAACCATCACAGAGTTTTGCCTTGTGCCAAGGTTCTGTTCTCATTTTCACACTGCATAGAGAGCGGCTCCCTCATCTTTATACTCTACAGTATTGTGTCTCTAAAACCTTACAATTTAGGCTTGTCTTCATGCTAAGAAAGATGCGACTGATTTGTCTGCCTTTTGTTCCATTTAATTCCTAGAGATGTCTTTTGTTTCTCTTTAGGTTCCCAGGGATGTCTTCTGATTCTCTTTAAGTTGCTTGGATGTTTGAAAGAAAAGAGTGCAGAAAGAAGGCAAAGGAAGGGACTAATTTTGACAAGATTTATCCTACCAAGACAGGTGACCAACTGATATAAATTGATTTCTTAAGGCTTGGCCCCACTAAGGGACTGGTATCCCCAGAGATGCAGTATCTCCAGAGTATCTCCAGGGGTGGAAGCCAATCAAGCTGTGTCGGGTGACTCCTGAAGGGCTGAGTGTGACTGCCATACACCTGCAATAAGGGCATTCTGTACCATTTACCATGTCCTATTTTGGTTCTTACAGGTAATATGTCTTTCTTTTTTTAATGTCCCTTTATCATTCCATTACCCTCATTACTCAGAAATAATGGAACCTTCTAATGACTGTACACGTGGACCCAGACAGGATATACAAAGGATCCATTACCACCCAGTTTTAGGAAGCAAATACTTGGATGTTTATAGGGCATAAATTAACCAGTATTTTTACAGTCTTAGCCACATAATAAATTTCTCTCTAACTTGATTTCTCAGTCACTCCAGATCTTTGCCTGAATAGTCTTTTGAATATATTCTGACCTTTGATGCAGGATTGACACAGCTCCCATTTTTCCTAAATGAACTCTGGTTTATAGTTAATTCAGTCTTTTATTGTTGTTTTTTAGCATCTAATAAAATCTCTTCAAATGTTTGGCTTCAAATCAGGATGACATTGAAAACAGTGCCTCAATAATAGCCATCTACCAGAATCCTTTCAGTTTTAGGTTTATATTTCTTTTCTTTAGAAGAACAGTCCAAGATTTCGGGTGAAAACTACTTGTTTATTACAAATAAGTGAATAATTTACAATTAGTAAAATATTGCATGAGTTTTAGCAATTCTGAACAGAATGGCCACTGGCACATAGCAATTTCCACAAATGCAATTTATATTTTAAATATGTTTGATTATTCATGGCTGTTTGATCAATGAGTAAATTTATATTTCTGATGAACTTCATAAGTATGTTTTACCTGAACAGGGACTGAGGTGTGATGGAAACATAAGTTGTTATTAATGGATTTGGCGAAGTACTTGCAGACACACATTCTAACTTCCAAAAATTAGTTTCTTAGAAATCAAGAAGAGTTAGGAAGTATTAAACATCTTCCTGAATCAAGAACGAGGTGTCCAAGTATGAACTTGTATTCTGAAGTGGGGTTTGGTAGTTTTTAGTGCTTTTCCATGGTGCATGCTAAAGGCTAAGAAACTGGAGCCTGTATTATGAGGTATCCCACACGCAATATACGCTTGGAGAAAAACTGTGCTGAGTCATTCCTCATTACTGAGGCAAGACTGCAGAGTGATTACATTACAGAAATCCACCAGAATTACAGAATCACGGAATGGCTGGGGTTGGAAGGGATCTCCATAAACATCTAGTCTAATCCCCCTGCTAGAGCCAGTTCATTTAAGCAGATTGCTCAGGATTGTATCCAGGTGGGTTTTGAACATCTGTAGAGGAGGAGACTCCTCAAATTCTCTGAGCAGTCTGTTCCAGTGCTCTGTCACTCTCAAAATAAGGAAGATTTTCCTAATCTTCATATAGAAATTCTTGTGTTTAACTTTATGTCTGCTGTCCCTTGCCCTGTTGTTGAGGACCACTGACATGAGCCTAGCTCCATTGTCTCAACACCCTTTCTGCAGATACTTGTACGCATTGGTAAGGTCCCCTCTCAGACGTCTCTTGTTGAGGCTGAACAGGACCAGCTCCCTCAGCTTTTCCTCATAAGCAAGATGTTCTAGTCCCAATCACCTTCACAGTCCTCCTCTAGACTCACTCTAGGATATCCCTGTCTCTCTTATCCTTATCTCCCTGTCTCTGTTGTCCTGAGGAGCCCAGAACTGGACACAGCACTCCAGATGTGCCTCACCAGGGCTGAGCAGAGGGACAGGATCACCTCCCTTGACCTGCAGACAATGCTCTTCCTAATGCTCCCCAGAGTCCCACTGGCCTTCTTGGCCCCCAGGACACACTGCTGGCTCATTGTCAGCTTGTTGTCCAGCTGGGCCCCCAGGTCCTTCTGCACAGAGCTGCTTCCAGCAGGTCACCCCCAGCCTGTGCTGATTCCAGGAGTTGTTCCTCCCCAGGTGCAGGGATCTGCACTTGTCTCTGTTGACTTTCATTGTGTTCCTCCCTCTCTTCTTTTGCCATAAGTTTAAACTGACCAACCTCATACATGTTCCATGGGTTTATGCATCAATGTCTAACTCAATTCAATAATATTGTACATTATAATTTCTTTTAAAGATCTTCCAGGTGTTCTGCTTTCTTTCTGTGATCCATAGTCTAAAATACACTCAGATCCTCTACTCTTCCCTGCCCTTGTTATGGGCTCACCTGCAGGTTCAGTGAAGTGCTGTTGATAAACTTTTTTTTTTACAGGCTTTGTTGGCAAGACAATGGAGAGATCTGACAGGAAAATTCTCCCCATGAGGGGCATGAGACCACTGCAATAGCTCATTCACAAAACAGTCCATCCTTCCACTAACCAACCACTATACTCTGAGAAAGAGAGCATTTTGAAAGGTGGCTGTCAGTATGGAGATTCTTCATGTCGTTTCTCTCAGAGAATGGCTACAATGACTTTAAGGGTGGTAGTGTGGATGCACATGTGAGAATGTGTGTGTGTGTGTATAAAAACACATATATTGTATGTATGTATATATTAGTCTTTGTACTTTTATATGTACATAAACATATATTTGTATATAGATGTAAATTAATACATTAATTGATACACGTCTGTTTAAAATTGTGAATTTTAGGATATGAATTTTCTTAACTAGAATATATTTTTCTTCATCAAAACTTCATATATAAATGTCTGGACAAGTAGAATTTTTTATTATTCTTAACTTCAAGAGAAAGAAAGGGAAATAAGAGCAGGATTAATTATTCCAATTAATTTCAATAGAGAATTGGATTTAGCAAACAATAAATAAACTATCTTTCCCTCCAGGAATGATCAAAGGCAATTAGACATATGCAACTATCCTGTATACCAGAGATAATTAAGATGGTCTTTTGCTGTATAAAGAAGCATATTTTAATCCTGCTAACTGAGCCTCTCAGTCAGTAATCAATTGTCTTTTTCTTGCAAACATATTGCTATGGGTCTGGCTATGATCTCAGCAGTGACTCCAGGTCAGCGGTCTGTGTTCTAGGTAGATGTTAGCTGCATGTTTATGACTGATTATTTATAACTGCACTGATAGTTCTTCCTCATCAGCTCATCAGCTAAGTAAGCTTGGCAACTCAAATAACCCCCAACAGCAGCTAGAAAACACTCCATTACCACATTACCAAAGTTCCTTATCTGGGCTGGAGACAGAGCTGAGAAGTAAAATCTGACTGCTCAGTGTAAATATTGGCCCAGGTAGCATGGTCTTGAAGGGCTACTCCTACATTAAAATAATTTATAAAGTCTAGAAAAGCATCCATATGATACAGACTAAACTGTATTTTCCATCCAAGATGGTCCCCAGCAAGCTCCAAGTTATCCAGAAGGCCACCATTGACAGGTTTCTAAATCAGAGGAATTCCTTCAGGAACTTGGCAGAGGTCATGTCTACCTCAAATTGTTTGTATTAAAGGCATCTTCCTTCTCCAGTTCATCAACATTTTCCCCATTTCATGGGAGATGCTCTATGACATGGAATGTATTTTCCTACATACTGCTTCAGTAGCAGAGCACTTGTGACACTGAGGAGGGTTGGGTGCTGGTCAAAAGTTTGAGAAATAGCTCTCTAAAATGTGTTTGAGGCACAGGAAAAAGGAAGAACATACACAGTGAAGACTGCAGACTCTTCAGTAGTGCAATCCAGAAGAGCTTTGCTGACAGTGAAACACCAGCTGGCAAGGGCTGATTCAGGGCAGCCTGAGAGAGGCTTGACGCACTCACACATGAAAGTCACACAAAATTACATGGTCTCTTCTGAGTGGCACATGCAGAAAAAGACAGGCATCAGATCCAGCTGTGGAGACGACAAGGTAAAAGAGCAAAACCAGTGACATGAGATAAGAATGCTGGCCTTCTTCTACATATTTGATCTATTTTATTTAAATTGAAGATTTTTCAAGCAAACATAATTTGTTGGCAGTTCAGTGCTCTACAGAGCAAGGTCAGATAGCGTTCTTGGTACCATTCTAACAAAAAAAGCAATCAGATCAGCATGTTAATAAGTGATAGAGAATTCCCAGGTGAAGGCAGCTTTCTTGTTTACATCCTTGTGCTCCTCTTGCTAATGAACACTGATGTCAGCCTGAAATGCACTTTTGGAGTACACAGTTTTACAGAATAAGTCTTACATACATACATATATATATATATATATATATATATATATATAACTTCAGGCTGTCATAGTCGCAAAGTAGGTATTTGTCCTTTTCCTCTGTATGGTCTCAAGATGAAAGCTCCTCCTCAGGTAACACCAGGCTACTGTGAACTGCAGCTGAGTGGAGGTTGACTGGAGTTGTGAAGATCCCTTTCACCAAGGTGAGGGACTTTGTCTTTCCAATGTCCTTCCCCACCCGTTTTGGCAGCAAAGCTTGGTTTCTTACTTGCCAACATCACATGTTTACAAATCCCAATTCAGGGCGCCAAACCTCACAGGATGTTTAAAAATACCTTGGAACACTGACTGGAACCAAGGTCTTTGCTTTTCCATACCAGCACTGTATAATCAAGTTAGAGATTTCTAGTTTTGTCTGCAGGATTAAACAGGGTAGAAAATAATCTCCAGATTATTATAACCAGAATATGTTCCTTATCTCTTGGACAACCTCTTGATGGTGATAAGGGGTGTTTTGACCCCTGTCAGGCAGAGGAAGAATTTGAGCTATGGACTCCAAGGTCTCCAACATAGAAGGCAGCTGCCTGACCAGATCTCTTGACAGATGTGCAGGAGGTGGCACATCCAGTTCCCAGGAGAACATCCAGGAGAACAGCACCTAGCTCAACCTTACTTTTATCCAGTGGCTTATCTAGTGGAAAACCCCAGTCAATGTTTTACTGCTCACCATGAAAACTGACACTTTCACCTACTGCTATACATCCTGGATCTAGGGCTGTATTGAAAGACATTCAAATCCACATCTTAACATCTCCAATTAAAATAGGGGGGTGGAGAGAGTGGGGGAAGAGGGTGGAGGGATACCGATGGGATTGCACCATTATTTTACATGGAAAACTCTGAATTAGCTGTTTGAGGAATCAGTGATAAGGAAGAAACCAGATGTTGCCTTCCAGCTTCTAATACACCTCATTTCTGGAGTTAGCATAAATGTTTTAGGCTGGTGTCACAACAAAATGTCAACAGCAATGTTTTAAATGACAAACCATGCCTGCAAAATGACCACGTTTCTCTGAATTTTAAGGCAAACACTTTATCTCAGTTAAACCCTTAGCAGCCCTGTGGTTTTGCCCACCTCCTCAGGAACATTTAAAGCACTCTTCTTCTTATAAACAGTTTAGAATCGTAATGGTAAACATACAGGCCTAAAGCTAAACTTCCATTCCTTACACTTGTGTTGGTTATTTGCAACAATACCAGAAATGTTTACCAATCCACCAGCACAGTTTACACTGAAATCCTCCACTCATTTACCTCTTGTGCCATGATTTATTGTTGGCCTAAACGAAGGACGAAAAAGACAAGGATATGGCTTGTGCACCAAGATCTTCTGCTGACTAAAGTACAGTTTTCAAATGTGATTCAAGAAATCAGTTCTAGACGCAGTGTTGTAAATTTCTTCTGTCTTTTTTCAGTATATTGCGGTGTTTTTACTAAGTGTCTCAAGAGCTGCTGAAACAGAAAGACCGTGGTGATAAAGACTTTGTGTGTGATAGCTCTTTCTGGACAGGTAAAGCAGGTGAGGTGCTGGACATCAGCTTTCGAATTCAGCACTGTGTTACTTTTTAGAGCCTTCTCCCTGTTGCTGTTTACTGTGCACTTCTGGCACTAAATTGAAGCACATTATGCATCAGAACAGCTTGCATCAAGATGCCTGCCAAAGGACATAATGGGATATGAGTCCCAGAGATAACAGGAAGATGCTATATCGACCAAAGAAAACTGTCTGTGCAAGGTGGTGCTTTCCTTTCAAAGAGGATTTCAGGTCTATAACTTTAAGAATCATGCTTTCCAGCACTAAGTAGCAAATACAGATGCAGTATAAAGCAAGATTCACTTTAGGTTATCAATAATTTTCACCAAATACAAGGGGAACAGTTAACCACATCACTGTTGAAGACAAAACTTACACTGTTATCAACAGAAGGACAGTCCTGCAATAAACAAAATAAGAAAACAATAAGAGCTGGGAAAAAAAAAATAGCCACAACTGCAGAGAAGAAGCATACAAGTTTCTAGTTTTAATTTAAACTTTCTCTCTAGTTTTTCAGCAGCCTTAGGAAAAAAGAATGGGTCTTGCTATAGATCCTTCTGACCAACAGTATGGAGATATTTCACAACGAGTTCAGAGCCTTTTAGGTTTTTCTTTGACTCCTTGAAATAAAACATGAAACAAAGAAATTCTTCCTGCAGTTGATTCAGATAAAGAACTATCTCTGAAAGCCTATCATATAGCACCATTTTCACAGAGTTGCTACTTCCAGATGATGAGTGTTCACTGGAAGAAGAAATATGGATTTAGGGAATCTGGTCAGGTACGTAGTCCAATAGAAATCTGGTTGTACTTCCATAATACAAATGCTGTAACCTCAGTTAAAATGATACCAAATGTTGTGTACTTAACATCAGCATGAAGTGTTGTCTACCATGGGTCTACTGGAGTTGGTAATGGAATCTAGAGCCATATTTTGGCAATTTCCCCATAATTTATAGTATTTTAATTACTACAAACCTAACTTGCAACTTAAGTTTACTAGCTGATATCTTTGTCTGTTAGATACATGAGTATTTCCTAAGAGTCTATTTGATGGATAGGAAAAAATAGAAATAGCATTATGGACCCATCCACAAAAAAAAGACTTTACTTCCTAATGACTGATAAGCAGTATTTTGGAGTATTTTGGGTTTATTTTCCAGTGATTTTCTTTATTTTAGGTTTGCAGGCTGTGATTGTGAGGAGTGCACACCACAGACACAGAAATCAAGACATATTTCCTTATGCTTTGAACAGAAGTCAGATTACAAAAACTCCTATTTAAAAATAAAGAAAAAAAGGAAATATCTTTCCATTTTCCAAGTGCCTACAATTAGCTTAGCTGCTCACATTTTCCAGGAGCTTTTGTTTTCTTTGGTTTTCAAATATATCTTTTTTTTCCAGAGCCCACACACAGGAGTTCCACAATCTCATCACTGCCCTTTTAAGGCCATTATCACCTCTTTCCAAAATGCCTCTGTCCTAGAGCACTCCCAAAGCACATCCTGGAGAGTTCATTTCCTCACGTGTCACACATGTATTTTTGTCCTTGTGAAAATGGATTTGGAGCTCTGGCCTAGATTTCTGATAAAAATCCAGTGACCCTCATTCTATTTCCTCCTATTTTATAGTCTCTTTGCTTACCTGCAAGAACCTAGCTCATTCTTACTCCAATTTACTTTATTGCTGCTCCACTACTTTATATATATATTATTATATAGTTACTACGTGTTTCATAAAGTGCCCTTAGAAGATTAGAAATGTAAGATTTCTGGAAAAACTTTGCTTTGCCTTTAGCAGTACTCTGTTCTTTGAAAGTACTGCTGCTGCTGATACAGAGCTGTGTAGTGGGGATCTAAGAAGAGGGCAGAGTTAAGCACAGACATCTCCTGGTGGAAAATCATGGTAGGATTAGTTGGTTCCTCTACCCAGACTCCACTTTTTTGGGGGAAGCATTCTAAAGGCAAGCTGGCCTTTGTGAAACAGACAGAGCTAAATCCAGTGATTCACACAAAAATAGTTTATAGCTACATAAGTAAGAGAAAATATAACATTTAAGAGACACATCAAGGATCTCAGGGCTAAACTTTCATTATTGAATTGTATTGTATGATCTGTATGAAAAGAAGCACAAATTGCACTCCCCACTTGAATAAGGTGGAGTCATGATTTAGGCTAAAGAACTTCCATTGCATGTTTGGATGGAAGACACACCAATCTGAGACAGGGAGTAGAGAAGGAGACATTAAATGTGTTTGCAGTGGCATCTGGTTTAAAATAATGCACTATCTGAATATGACACATATTTTCTGGTCCTCCTTGCTGCTACGGGAAATATGCAGCCATTGTTTATGGGGGATTATAATTGAGAACAGAATATATTTTACAGTACTAACACGCTTAGAAGTCATCTCACCTCCATCCTGGTCCGTGTGAAGTCTTAATCACAGCCACATACACACATGTCAAGACAAAAGAAAACAAAACAATTTAATCTAAACGTGCATTTAATTTGCACATTACTAGGGCTTTTTTCATACATTAAAAGTGGTCCAAGCCCATGCAAACAGTTATGGGTCATTGGGAATTACATAAATTAAAAACAAATACAGGATGCTTCTTCTCCAGGACATTAAAACAACTCAGGCAGACTTCACATTGAAAATTATTTATACTTACAGGGACAAAAGAGTTGCCTACAGTAAGACCCCAAAATTTTCCCAGTAAAATTTGGTTTTGGTCAGGTCCCTGCTCATAAAATTCTCAGTGATTAGGATAGGGTTCTGAAAGCATGCACATCAGCAGTGTCATGGAAGGATGCATCTGGAGTAAACCAGCATCTAGCTTAGATTTTAACCATAGTAGGTGGGCATGAGGCAGTATGAGCAGGAGGCAACCCAGGCTAATCTGTCTAAGGTACATGTACAGGGCTGAGTCTCATTGTAATTCTCACTTTTCCTCAAGCTTAGGAGCATATTCCTCCTTTTGCAGCAAGGGGAAGATGATGCATTCTTTTCCCAGGAGACACTTCTCAACTATAGAGCAATTCCAAAGTCATGTGTCGTCCCATTTCTGTACCCTTCATTTCTTCATGAGAGGATCTGTGTAGCTTCCCTGTGAGTACTGTCTTCTAAACTTCTTCTCATGCTTTTTTTTATTTGTTGTATTGATCATGCATGTGATTTATTTGTATAAAGCAACAAAGAAAGTTATCCTTACTTACTGTGTGAAAATATACAAAACTGTGTCCTGATGTAGGGGCACCTACATATAGCTAATAGATATTTTGATATAAATCTGGAATATTCCCATCCAGCTGATCTTTAAAGAAAAATTGCGCTAGTCCAATGGGTTCACTTGGGTCTACACTCCTTTTTAAAGTCTGTATAATAGTGACACAAGTATTCTGCTGCAAGATTTCTTATAATATTATCTGGGGAATGCTACTGGCTCATGAAATCTTTTTCAGTCTTTCTTTTACATGCCTATTACTTCCTGATGAAAAATTTCTTAGAGGAGACCTAAAAGAGGTTTGGGACTTCTTAAACATCAAAATTCCCTAGAAGGTCACAGTTTTGCCAGGGAGAATCCCTGGCAAATCTCTCCTCAAACTAAAATAAAAAAGGCAGCCTCCATCCCAGCATAATCTTCCCAGGAAAGCGACCACAGGTGTTCCAGAAAATTCCATGGGCTAGGCTAGCCCCAGTGTTTTGTGGAGTATAATGTTTTCTGAGGCATCCTGACAAGAAAAGAGACCCCACAGAGACTCAAGTGGTACCCCCAAGCTATGTCTTATTTTACAATTTCAGGAGGAGTAACCTGATAATTGAATTTTGCTGGACATTTTCAATGTAAATCTTTATGACGCTTAGACAGAAACGGAAGCACCACGTCCTGATGCACAATTCGGTGTTTGATGCACAGTAAGTTATTCATGTGGTGGAAGGATGTGCCTGAAGAAGCTGGTATTGCAAAGGCGAGCTGGTGGGAACTGGGAAGACTAGTATGTGAGAAGGTCACTTCATATGAGGTTGGCAGTAAGTTCACACGCAGTTTGCTCTTTTACCTAAACTCAAGAGGGGACAAAAACACTTGATAGCTCCTTAGTTGTATTTACCTATATGAAATAACATCTTCTGTTTCTGCACTACTGTAGCATTTGCAAGAACTAGCAAACTTTGTTAAGCACTGCAGAGATACTTTGCAGAAATACAATGCCTGCTGAGAGGTTCTTCTAACCACAGTGGATTTTGTTTACTTTGTGACTGACCCTGTTTACGTCAACATTTTTTTCACCTTTTGACATGGAAGAATATGTTTTCAGTGAACCACAAAAGGACTTAGGATTTTGGGATCTAGTTAATTATTTTTTCTCATTACTGGTCTCCTGTATTTTATGGTATATGAGAGTAACAAGAGAGACATCTTGCTGCAGGAAGCAGTATAGTAATCTAAAAGGTAATGATACCCCAGGTTTAGTAAAAAAAGAATTTCACCTTTTCCAGAGGCTTCAAGGAAGATGAAAACTTGATTTTGAACTGAGAGATGAATTAAAGTCTTCAGCAAAAAAACCCTAAACTCTACCTTTGCTCCAATTACAAAATTTAAACATTTGAAGCAAATTGTACCAAGAGTGTTGTTAGCTGGGGATTTGCGTGAATGGGTGTTTTCTTAGCACAGCACTACCCACACCTCACAGGTGGCTGTGGGGAAAGCTATAACGAAGAACAGAAATGAAACTGAACCCTTAGGGCAAAGATGCTGTAGTGACTTCCTTGAAATAATTAATGGTTAGGAGGAGGTTGCCTGCTGTTCCACATGTGAAACAACAACAGATGGGCAGCGTTATATTTCTCTGATAATAAAATGACCTAATGCTCTATTTAGAAAACTAGAAATACTTCTCCCTGACTGTTTACGGATTTTAGAAAGATCATGATAAGCAAACCCAGAGTTCAAAGCTGTGATATAAAGGACAAGTGGATAAATAATGACCCAAGTTTGTTACGAAACATAGTGGAACTGTTGTATAGTTAATATAAACACAGATGACCTTTATTTTTGCTCATTTTTCTTCCCTGAAGCAGGAAACAGAAGATAATCTTTTTCAGCCAGCAGAATCTTAACATTTTGCTTCTACTTTGGAACTGTGCAGATTACTACGCTACATTTAGGAATATGACAATGCAACTTTCTTTTCCAAGCACATGCTGAAAAAGTGACAAGGGTTGGAGGAGACAGGTGTAGGTACGTTTTGGGTAATCCAAGGTCTGCACCCACAACAGCAAAGAACACACTCCTATTCCCCAAAGTGGGGCCTAAAACTATAACCACTGTTATCAATTAACACTTTTGTGGTTTGTGCATGAAATAATTAAGGAAAGCAAATTGGTTTTTTATAGCAGGAATTATTTGTATTCCTTGGCATAAAGGAATTTTAAGTTATTTTGTTTGTGAAAGCTAGGATTGATGTCCACCAATCTTTTTGTTGAAGAGGTTATATTGCCCTTCGGCTTTTGGTTTTAGTCCCTTCCTTGTGTTGAGAACAAGGGACAAGCAAAATAATGTGACGGAGAACCAACCCTGGAAAATTATTCTGGGGGTCTATAAGTTCTAACTTTTAAGGCAGGTCAGCTCCCTGACCTATCTGGTCATATGTGCATAGGCTGGTAAAAGATGCCAACAAACAGTTGGTAACAGGGAGGTAAGGGTGAGTAGCACAGGACTATCTCCCTATTTTCTGCACAGACCTTTAATGTCTTCAAGAAATCCTGAAACTGAGATAAATGACTAATTTATTTGCACTACTACAAAGGCCTCAGCCAAAAACTAGGTTCAAATAATTCTGGAAGCTGCTGAAACCCAAAGCATGCCTCAATCTGTATTCTGAAATTATGGCAAATCCTACTAGAAGGTATGCATGATTAGCTCAATTTCCAGATGGAAGACACTTGGGAGATCTGTATTCCTTCATAAATTTCTTTTGAAGTACTTGTTTATAGGTACAAAAGTAAACTAGTGGAGATCCATGACATAATCCAATTTTCTACCATGTGAGTCCAGTGCTTTAATTCAGAAAGGTGTAAAGGAGAAACGTTATCTGGTAGGACTTTTTCTCAAGCTTACACTGAACCAGTGCAGCTCCTCCTCCACGTTTGAAATCCTCCAGCATAAGGGTGTAATAAAACATTTTGCTTCCTAAATTAGGAGGACTATGCATTAGGCAAGGAAACCCCCTTTTGGATGCCCTTCAGAAATTCTAAAGTGCAATGAAACAGAGACAATGGACTTGCTGTACCACTCCCATACAGACCTCCCACAACTTCCTCTCTCCCACCAGGCAGGCTGGCAAGGGTAAAACAATCCTGCCTTTTCTAGAGATGCCAGATATCTTGAAGAGACTCATGATGTCTGAGAAAAAGTGGACAAGAAGGCAACATGCAGGCAGTGGGTGGAAGGCAGATCTGTGTGTGCGACAGGCAATCACAATCCAAGGAAAGACACTTTTCTATACACCAAGAATCAGCTGTCATCTGTTATGTCTTCCTAGGGTGTCAGTTCAGTCAGGCAGATATCTATATCACCTGTGGAGGTCCAGTGAACCTGACCTGCAGGGTTATATTACCTGCATCTAATTTGCAATGGCATGTTCTTGGCCCACTGGGCCCAGATGCAATGCAAGGGATGAGCACTGCTTGCCCATCTCAGCTCTGACCAGGAATGAAAGCAGTACTGTTCCCAGGGGGTGGTAGCCTTTCCCATAAGCAGGAGAAAGTGGATCCAGAAAGGGCAGTTATTGTCTTTGTCCTGATATACTCAGCATTGTGTTGGTAGCTCCTATTATAGGTGCTGCACAAAGGCTTCTTTTTCCACCGGGTTGAGCTGAGCTGTTTTCATGTTTGCCTGCATGTAGAAGAAGAACTTGCTTTGGCAAGTTAATTCAACTTTTATGAAAAAATCCACTGAATTGGGAGAAAGTTAATACTGCCTTACTCCTGTCACCATTAAAATAATTTAAACTGTCTTCATGGGACACCAATGAATCCTTATTGGAACAGGGCAGATTGTTAATGTAAGGGGGGTAGGTCCAACAGAATAGGAATCTGCTGATACATGAAGCGGATGCCACTTAGGAGGAAGCACTTTTAAATAAGAATTATTTGAATAACATCATGTACCAGTTTCCTGGGTTATACGTTAGCAAATTTCCAGAAAAATAAACACAAACAGCTCAGAGATAAATCAGTTCTTGATGCAATGGAAAACAAACCCCCATCATTTGACTGTGTTTGCCACAATGACGTGTGGCCTTAGAGTCAAACCAAACAACCACAATTGCTTCCAGGACAGAAAACCTCCTGAACGAGTAATTCTGCCAGTAAAGTTTTGGTCTTCACAGGCTGGAAGTGTCTTTCTCCTAACATTTTCAGTTTCACTAGGTAATGGGAGAAGCACAGAAGTGATAACAAAAGTGATAACAAAAAATCCCAACTGAACCGACCGAAGGGAAGGGAAGGGAAGGTTCCGGGAAGGGAAGGGAAGGTTCCGGGAAGGGAAGGTTCCGGGAAGGGAAGGGAAGGGAAGGGAAGGGAAGGGAAGGGAA
>VZUI01003405.1:0-53536 GCA_013401135.1 Cettia cetti
TTCCCTTCCCTTCCCTTCCCTTCCCTTCCCTTCCCTTCCCTTCCCTTCCCTTCCCTTCCCTTCCCTTCCCCTCCCTCTTCTATTGACATTTTTGAAGTCTGTTTCATAAACCTTATTTGTTAGTATTTTTTTGAAGACTGAAAAATCACTTGGCAAAAGCCTGTAGAATCCATTGGATAACATTATGTTGCAGAACAAATCTGATGCCTATCTTAATGTATACTGATGATGATGTACTTAAAATTTTATGTTTCAGCTCATAGCTCTAGATGGTACAAATTTGTGGCAGTTGTCATGACACAAAATTGCCTTTCACTAGTGTTCTGTATTATGGACATTAGCACAGCTTATGCTATTACTGCATAGGTGATACCAGAGCATCTACTTTTCTAATTAACTGCTGGACTCTGAACTGCAGTCATTACCTAAGCAGCAGAATGGAAATGACTGTGACAGACAACAGTCATTTCCTGACCAGGTTCTGGCTCTCTGTTGCACTCCTGTTGTCATGCTCTGCTGGAGCAAAGATATGGGAGCAGTGTCAACAGTGATGGCCTGTTCAAGTTAATTGCAGCTGCTGCAGAACAGAGTAAGGATTGAAGACTTCAGGGAGCACTCTGTGTTTCCACTCAGAACATTTTTTTAACATTTTGGGAATATTCTATAAAACATAGACGCAAATAGAAGCTGAAAAATCTCATTAAGTTTGAAAGATGGAAATGGAAACTGTCTGCTAACTTCTGAATTTTTGTGTGGCCAGAATTTCTTACTGCAAACTGGTATGGATGCTTCTATGAGGTTGGATGAGCAGCTCCTGCTACATGACTTTTTGAACAGAACAGATAAGACAAAGCATTTACAGAAGGAATTAAATGTTCTCAACTTTCTTCAGAATCTGAAAATGGATAACTTAATATGGAGAGTGGGAGGAAAGGAAGATCCCTTAAATTGCCAGTTGATACACTTAATACCATGGACATATTTTCTAAAGGAGGGTTAAACTTTAAAAAATTTCTTTACGTTTGTACTCAATCTCTACATTGATCTCAATGTGAAGTTTTGAATGCTCAGCAGGCATGTAGCTCTGAATTTATGGTCTGAATTTGAGTGCAAATGTGAAATTTTTGTCCTTTATTTTTATCTCAGCTTTTGCTCCATTTGACTCCAATTTTAAAATTTATGTCCTTTCATTTCACCCATTTATGATCAGTTGAGCTTTCAAGTCCCCAACTTTAATGAAGAATTCTTAACCCTTGGTCTGTGATGTTCATAAACATTTCTTCATCTTGTTCCATTTTTCAGTCACAGTACACAGCATGAGAATACAAAAATCTACAAGGTAGAAAGAGTCAATAATACCTAGCTGCAAAAGTGATTTTTGTTTGACAATTTTTCTGAAGACTGGAGTGATATATAAATATACAGCAGTCAAATGGGATCCACAGGGACCCCTTTAAGATCTTTATGAATATTTGAAAGAGCACCTGGAGCCATGGCTACACAGGGCAATCAATTGCTATGAATTTTTATTTCCCCAAGCACTCAAAGGGAATGGCATGATAGGTATATGTATTATCAGCAAGATTCATTTAAAGAAACATGGGCCTTGTTTTGATAGGACCAAGGAGGAAAAAACATGATTCATAACTAATCTCCTTTAAATGAGGTTGGCAAAGCTTATTACTTAATTATTGGAAATACTGTAAAACTGAATGACTCCGATTTTTTTTAGATGCTCTATAGTCTTTTTTGAATTCTGGCACTACTTCCTTAGAGATTTGAAAAACAATCTCAGAGGCCTGCAGAAATGAATAATGAAAATAAACACTTTTTAAAAATAAGAATTGAAAATCAAATTAGAAGTTGGAATTTTGGAGGTGTCCTTCTTTCCTTTCTCTTTGGAGACCTATCTTTTCATAAAACCTTCTCCTCCTTCTGAAGGAGAACAGTTCAGAGCTATAAGCTTATTTTGACAGTCATCAAGTATTTTAAAATTGCATATTATATCAGAAGCCATTAGAAATACTATTGTGTCAATGGAATTGTCACTGTTATTTACATATTTATTTTTTGATACACATATGTAAGAGGTTAAACCGTAAAAATAATTATTCAGCCCTGTATTGAAGCTGTAAGAAGAAGCGCTATATCTATTTTAACTAAACTATATAGAACCATCTATTTCTGTTTGTGGTTTTTTTTTTAGAGGTCTAGCCAGGTCCCAAATGTTATTCTTAACAAAGCCCAAGTTCAAATGGTGCAGAACTAACTGTAGTAAGAAAATTAAAAAAATGAGTAGATATACTGCAGAGATACAATTCTGTACACCTGGTATAGAGATGAAAACTGTGCTTTGCTTGTGTGGCTACTCAGCCAAATGCATAATCATAAAAGTGGTGTGTAGGCACCTTGCTTCTTTGAGATCTTAAATTCATTCTCAGAAATCCAGTTACTTAATCTACCATGACATTACTGGCTTCTGAAATTATTTGTGGAAGAATTTGAAGGATTTGAGAGAGAAGATGTCATTGTTATTTTAAGTTACTCTAAGACACGTGCCCCTTAGTTTTGACATTTTCAGTTAGCTCAAACTTTTAGGAAGAATGAAATCCAAACCAGGTTGCTATTGTGTAAGTTGCATTTAGTATAAAATAGCTGACAAATTCTAAAAAGCAGGGATTTATACATGAAATAAAATATTTGCTTGGTGATTATTCAGAGTCCTCAGGGCATAAACTTTTTTTCTGAAAAATCAATCTGAGAAAGAACAGTTTTCTCTTTACAGTATTTCATATCCAGAGGCTGCTGGCCATAAAAGGTGCTGAATCCATTATAAGCTTGCAGGATTTCTGAAAATCATGTCACAGCTGAGTTTCTTGCCATTTCCTCAGATCAATTCTTTAAGTGCTAGTTTTGTAAAAAGCAATTTTTTTAATGCCTAAAGCTAAAATAGAGCTAATACATGCACAGATCAGTGATCTTTGTTTAATGGGAGAAGAAGATCTAGTTTGGTGGTTGTTTCTGAATATTGTGTGCTGAGGTACATATAAGAATATGTAAATATATAAAAATAACTCAAGCTATTTTTTATCTACAGGTAGCCATTGAAATATTGTTTACCTATGTACACATGAAAACCTTGTTCAATAATCAGATATATATGACAGACTCGGAGGTCCTCCTGATTAAATAACAAATGAACTAAAAAAACCTTAATATCAACTACAGAAACTTTTAAACTATTCTCCTTCCCCTGTAGGCAACACAGTCATTTAAACAGGAACTTGGCTACCAACCTTGTTACTTGAATGTCTCTACACTCTTCTCCTTACTGTAGTTGAAAACTGTATCTCCTTGTTATTTTCAGATCCTTGCTTTCTGCTTCCTATTCTACATTTAGCCTGTTATTAGAAACATGTTTAACCCTCCATTTTCAATTATATTGATATATGACAATGATTCAAATAGCCATATTGCAATTACAACATGGGGGCAGAATTTCCCTTCTGGCTTCAAATAAATCTTACACTATAGGGCTGAACAATGAATTTTCTTCATTTCAGTGTATGTAGGGGACAGCTACAGATAACAGTGCATATTGTTCTCTGGAGGCTATATATACATATATATACACACACACACACACACACACACACACACACATATATATATATATATAATATATATAAGGCCTTAGGACAGTTTCTCAGTTAAGGACATGAAAGGAGAAGGGTGTCAAGATGATTAACATAAACAGAAAAAGCAAAAACAGTGATAAAATGTCAAACTTTTTGAAAGTTTGAACACTGGCGAAAAAGATGGTCACGGTGGTCTCATCATTTCAAATATTCAGAACTAACCCATAGGCTCATAGACTAAAAGCAGACTTAAGATTTGTCTGCCATGTAATATTGATGGTAAGATTGGAGACACCTTTCCAGTGTCCTTTATCTCACAGTTTTTGCTCTAGGCCCTTGGTTCTAGTTTTGTGCAAGATGCCACTGATTTGCCAACCTTTCAGTTTTCTTAGCATTTAGCCAGTTTCCTGATCCCTTCATTGCTCTGTCTTTTCTGTCAGAAGTTTTCTTAATCCCCTCTTCCAAATGAGAACATGAAGAATAGAATTCTGCTCTAGTCTGGAGGATTTGACTAGAAGGTTCCCTGTGATAAAATAATACTTGAATAGAGCAGATTTTTCTCTTAATTTAAAACTCCAATAGCATACAAAACAATAGGATAAAGGCACTGGAGTGACAACTTCACTACCTAAAGACAAATCCATTTACACTTTAGAAATAAGCAATATCTTAAGTGAACATATCTGAAGTTTTCCTGGCTCGTACTAAAAGCAGTTATTTGTTGTAACTGACAGAGAAACTCAGACAAAAAGAGTCACAAGGATAAAAATTCAGTGATACAGGTGAGTGATCAGTCCTCCTTGTGAGTATGATGTTTTGTCTATAAGTAAACATGCAGAAATTTTTTGAGTTGAATTCTCATACCCAAGTGCATATGCTAACAGAAAATTACTACGTGATCTGGTTCCTCTTAAAAAAAAAAAAAATCCATTTTTATAATTGTGATGTAGCTTCGCTTGGTGAAGGCAGTTATCTGAAAGCCACAGTAAAATCCTTGTTGTGGGACTGTAATAACACTGCTTCTTCATTTATTTAAGTAAGACAAAGGATCTCTGCTATACACTTGTGTAATTAAGGACATCAGTAAATAGGATCGACCTGTCTTAACAACAGGCATCCTAGGAGAAGCTAGTTTAGGAGCTGCAACACAGCCAAGAGGCTTAAAGCAAAACCAATAAATTTAAATAAATTTGCAATCCAGAGAATGCAAAGAAGAATAAATTCCACCTTATTTTCAGAGAGAAGTTCCTCAAAACTGGGTAGGAATGCAGTGTATTTGCTAGTTATACAGGTGGATTGTTTTTTGTACACATGAGTGGATAATGTAGCATATCTTGCCAGAACACAGAGGGGCTTTTCATTAGATTTTCCCTTGCTCATCAAGTGGACATGTCCTGTCTTTTTGTTAGACTAAACATAGAGAAAAGTTGCACTGATATGGCTGTAATGTAGTCCTGACTGGCAGGAAGATAAAGATCCTAGGATTTCTGTTTGTTTTGAGTCTGCATTTCTTTCCTGCATTTGAAGGTTCCTGAGAGTGTGTCTGGTCTTTCAAGGCCTTGAAAATCCCTCTCCTGCAAATCACCACTCTTTTCATACCTTGAAGTTTTATGCTCAGGCTTTCAAGATTGTTTTTATTGTCCTCTTTTTCTCTAAAATAATTAATGGGAATCTATACTGTATGTGATCTGACTGTTAATAACCTCTCTGGAGTAAAGAGAGGAAAGAAAGAATTTGTTTACCCTGTTGAGTGACCATCTTTTACCTCTGAGTCCATTCTGGTAAAGCAGACAATCTTCTGCTGTCAGCTCTGTGCATTCCTTATCATTCCCTCCTGCTTTTTGTCTTAAAAAAGGAGCAGCAGAGAAGTGCTGCACCAGTCAGGTGCAAATGTCAGGAAGGATCTGCACCAAAGCATACGAGAAAGCCTCATATAGACAAACTCTGCAGTTCAGGAGTGTGTCTGTGTGTATGCATACACCCACACATATCATATTTATGCACACAAAAAGAAGGGATAGTAGAAATGAAGAGCAAGAAACAGGGAAAATCCCTGAGGATCTGCACACAATAAACACAATACATCACTAACTTCTTTACTGTCTTGGGTTATGGAACCAAAAATGTGTATTCTATTTCATCTGTTGAAAGCAGTTGGGGAAATGTCTTTTTCTTTATCTCTTGTTGCTCTGGGTGGAGGGGGGCAGATGCTCTCTGATGATGGCCCAGCTGTTAAAACCGGGTGGGGCAGTATTTCTTATCTTTCACCACCATCCTCCCTCCACGGGGGTATCTGCTGATAATGGCCCATTAAGGCTCACCAATGACATGACACATTCCATCATCCCATTGTGAGATGCTCCACACAGTGGGGGTAGGGCCCAGTGTTCCTACCTAGATAAAAATGGAGACTCAGTAACACTAAGCATGCTGGTTTTCAGTGGATCCCAGAGGAAGACTGGTCCCATCCCATCACCACTGGACCCTTGTTTTTACCAGAATCATCTCTACTCTAACAGAACCGCATCTGTTTCTCCAGGAGGACTGCTTCCAAACACCCTGACCAACAGGGTGTCAGGTTGTATTCCTGACTCTGTCAGGGTTTCTAGGATTTCTTGTTTGTTTGATTTGCTTGTCTTTTTGTACTACTGCATTTGTATTTTTTAAAAGTAAAGAACTGTTACTCCTATTCCCAAATCTTTGGCTGAAAGCCCTTAATTGAAGAATTATAATAATTTGGAAGGAGGGGATTTACATTCTCCATTTCAAGGGAAACTCTAGCTTTCCCTAGCGGATACCTGTCTTCCAAAACCAAGACATTTACATAATCCAGCAACAGCAGCCAAGTCACTACACTGACACTATACTATACAATTTAGATAATCAGTACCCCAAGCTATGGTTTTGGGGATTTTTCTTTTTCTAGTCCACAAAATAATGGTATTTTTGGTGTATTTATTTAACACTTTTTACTATATCAGTTATTTTTAATTTATAATTATTCTCCAATAAATGATTTATTCTAAGAGGAAATAATTAGCTGTGCTACAAACCATTAATTTCCATGTACAAAAGTTGACAATCTACAGAAACAATTTACAAGTCTAATGCAAGTTCTGGATTTGTTTCCTCTTCTCTTATCCCCCTGCCCTGTTACTGTCTTATTTACAAGCATTTTTCTTGAATTAATAAATAAACAGTAGCTGAAATCTTTCATATAATTAGCATAAAATGGCATTTGTTATAGCAATATTTAGCAAAGCAGTCTGATGGGGAGGACTAACACTGAAACTAAGATGGTAATTGAAACCAAATTCAGTAACCACACACAGGATCACGCTTTTAGATAAAGGTCTTGCATTTAATATGAGATAGTATAACCCCGCTGTGTGGACTATGATAAATTGCTTAGTGCATGTCTGCTGGGACATGAGATGACAAGATATTATTCTTAACCCCAGAACTGTCAAACACAATTATTTCCGCAGAAGCTTGACAGCATTGGGAGTGATAAAAGGAAACCTCTGTAGGGAAGAGGGCAGGAAGGAGACTAGAGGAGCATTCTGCAGGTGTTTTTTCATTGAATCATAGAATTGTTAAAGTTGGAAAGGATCTATTGAGATCATCAAGTTCAGGTGTTAGCACTGTCAAGTCCATCACTAAAACCATGTCCCTAAATGACACATCTACATGCATTTTAAAAACCTCCAGGAATTTTGATTCAACCACTTCCAGCTGGTGGGCAGCTGGTTCCAGTGTCTGACTACCTTTTAGGTGTAGAAATTTTTTCCTAAAACCTCCCCAGAGCAACTTGAAGGTATTTCCTCTTATCACACTGCATGTTATTTGGGAAAAGGGACAAACCCACACCTCATTACAACCTCCTTTAGGTAACTCTAGAAAGTGATAATATTCCCCCTGAGCCCCCTTTCCTCCAAGCTGAACAACCCCAGCTTTCTCAGCTTCTCCTCATCAGACACGTGCTCCTGATCCTTCACAGGCTTCATTGCCCTCTGGACATGCTCCAGCAACTCAATTTCTTTCTTGTAGCAACAGACACAAAACTGAACACAGGATTTGGGGTGTGGCCTCTCCAGTGCTGAGTAGAGACGGACAATCATTGCTCTGGCCACACTATTGCAGAAAGGAGCCAGGCTGCCACTGGCCTTCTTGGTCACCTGGGCCCACTGCTGGCTCCTGTTCAGCCTTGTCAACCAGCATCTCCAGATCCTTTTCTGTGGGGCAGCTTTCCAGCTACTCTGCCCCTGGCCTGTTGCACTGCATGGGGTTGTTATGACCCAAGAACCAGACATTTTGCCTTGTTGAAACACATGCATTTGACCTCAGTCCATTGGTCCAGCCTGTCCAGATCCCTCTTTTGAGCCTTCCTAGCCTCCAAACAGATCAACACTCCTACCTAGTGTGCAAACTTATTGCAGTTACCCCTGAACCTCTGGTCGAGGTCATTGATATTGAGCAGGGGTGACTCCATCAGTGAGACATGGGTACTCAATCTGTATGAATGACTGTTGTCAGAAGAGGAGAAGCCTTAATTTCTATGGAAAAATTCACAGGCAGTTCTGTGGTTTCTAACACATCAAAACCCCTTGCATCTTTGCTGCCACATGAATCTTCATCCCTAATTCCATTGAGACATATTCTTGTCGAAAAGCCCTGTAATAATAGTGGTTTGATTTGTTCTGGGTGTTTTTTTGCTCATGCAAAACAAATTTAGAAAAAATTATATTGGCAACAGAAAGTGGTTTCAACATCCATCTTATTCCTGCAAAAGTGGGGAAAGAAGTAGTTAATTCATAGCAGAGCTAATACAAGACGGCCTTACATATTGTGACCTCAACAGATTTGTCACGGCCAAACACTTTATCTGTGAGGTCCCTCTGGTAAAGCTTGTCTTATAGTGGCTGCAGTGGCTCATGCGGAAACTGAGTGCACTGCTTTGCTCCTGGATGTTGAATGTCAAGCAGGCTTTTCAGGAGCTTTCTGCCCAGGCTGGCAGAGGGGTGCTTGTGGGCTGCTGGGAGAACTGGGAGTGTCTAGTTGCCAAACTCTTGGAGGGAATGGAGTGGGTGGAGAGTAATGACAGTCTAGTCTCAGCCCCAGTGGCTACGACAAAGGTAGGCCTTGAAGGACTTTGACATTGTTGCTGTGTCACATATGCCAAGAAATGTACAAAATGTTATGGGAGGAGCTTGCACAGGCCATGTCTCTACTAGGCTGTCTCAGCAGGTTTTAACATAATACAGGAGGGTGTCTGCTTGTTATGATCCACCCCTGAAGACAAGGGTAACCCAGGTTCTTGTAAATAGATCCCTTGGGGTGGATGAGAGTGAAACAACACGGAAGTTGTTTCAGTGTTTATAAATACATCAGTATTAATAACTAACTAACTAAATGAATAAATAAACATAGGCTTTATTTCAGTACGATTTGATTGCGATGCAAAGCAGAGACCAGTATGAGACCTTTATTGGGTTTTATTTTTAGGCCTGCATGTGAATGTGAATGTCCTGATGTCTGGTGTGAATGTGACCTTCCCAGGGGACTGGGTGTAAAGAATGACAATTGGCATGATTAAAAGCACTATCCTGTCTCCTCAGGGTCTGCTTTTTATCTGTCTCTAAGCCTGGCTTGTGTCACTCCCTTTGTCTTATGCACATCAGAAGTTTCCCACCACACACCCAAAATCTCACCTCTTCCCCCTTGGAGGAAGCTAGAAATTTCTGGTTTTACAAATGTTAAGTCTCCTGGAAAGTCAATGTCAACATTTTATCTTGTGCTCTTCTGGCCTTATTCATTGTGTTTATGTCAAGAAATCCAGCTTCTATGCTGCTCTTTGCTTCTTGTTGGAATTTTGCTGGCTGTTGTAGTTGTCAGGACAATGAAAGGTCACTGAGGACATTCTGTGCTGTGTGCTAAAGTACAGCAGAAATTTAAATTCCCTATTTAGTGAAACTCAGTGGAGGGTTTAACAGAGCAGCAAGCTGCAAAAGGACCTTCAGAAACTTACAAAAAGTGGAAAGAACTGTTAATTATGACTTTATCAAGTAGTACAGAAATAAAACTATATGAGCCTGAATATTAGCAGTTGAAACTTTCTTTGAAAAACCATTCTTTGAAACTAGTTGAAGATGAGTAAAAGGGAAGTGAACCACCCATAGGATGCCTGTCCCAGGTGTATTGTCACACTAGGAGATAAGGATTATCCAAGTCTACATTTAGTCCTGAGAAGCATTAGGAATTGGTGAAAATTTTGGCTAAAATATGTTTTGCTTTTCAAAAGCAACTCACCACCAATTAATTACTTGATTACCTTGTTGCAGCTACCTACCATTACATAAAAATGGTTTAGCAAAAATTTTTGTTGTCAATTAATTAAAATATAGAGAGAAATCAAGCTTCTCCAATATTGTATGATTTCCAGTTGCTAGATGCTTGAGAAAACACTTCTCTCTAATATAGCTAAATAAAGATTTCTTTTATTTTTGATGTGTAAGAATTACAGTAAAATTGAGCTATATCGCTCTTTTTCCTCTAGGGCTTCCTAGCAGATAGAACAACACAAACACTGTTGTAAAATAGTATTAAGAATAAATGAGATAAAATGAATAAACACAACATGACTTAGAGAAAAATCTGTGGGAGAAAAGTAAAGATGCAGTAGAAGTGCTAAGACTATGAGTTAGTGAAGGGGGTTACAGGTAACATCTTTTATACTGCATCACTGCTCAGGTCCAGGGAAATCTGTCTGTGCAAGAGAAGTAGAGTCTGAGGAGAAATACAACCAATAAAGGAGAAGAGATGCATGAAGAATACAGCCACAATAATACATCAGGAAACGTATTTGAATAGTGATATTTCATTTTTTTGATGGAAAGATTGATTTAAACTTTGATAAGAAAAGATGTATGCTATTTTTATGCATTTATGTTAGTGTTCGCTATGAAGAATGCAATATAACAACTTTATTTCCCCTGTTCTTTTAATACTGAGTTGCCCAGGCTGATCATGAGTCTTTTGCTTTGGACAGAGATACCCTGCCTGAAGAAATCTCTACCCTTGCCTTCTACAGCACCCATAATTTTACTGGCTAATTTTAAAAAGTTTGATTTTCTTTCTCTGTAGAAATAGGAAATTTATGAGGAAGATGCACTGTTCTTGATTTTAGAGTTCAAGCAACAAGGAAGCCATTAGATACCTGAATAGGTTCCCTCATTGCAAAAACAGAACTCAGCAAAAACCTCATACTCTGTTTCCTTTGCTGTGATCAGGTTTAATGAATGCCTAGCTTTAGTTTTTCTCCTACATATAAAATTATGCTTGTAGGGTGCTTGCACAAGATGATGTAGGCTCCTGCAAGTGTAGACAAACACTAAATACACCCATATCCCGTTCACTTGGCAGGAAGTCTAGCTATTTACTCTTCAAAAAAACAATATTTTTTTTCAGATTTGTTTTAAACAGCTCTTCAACTGAGAATCTGGGAAACATCAAAATATAATTTGGCATTACACTGTTGGTTTGGGGTTTTCTTTTCCTGGAGGAAAGGCACCTTTCAGATTTTTTTTTTAATGAGAACTGATAGATCAAATAAGGAATTTCAAAGATTTCCTAACTATTGGTATGCAACCAATATGTGTAATGTATATATACAATTATTTAATTAATCTTGACGACTATGAGTATTATAATTAATATGATGGTTAAACATGTAATGATGTATGTGCTTTCAGGCTAATTTAGATGCAGAAAATATTTATCATGATTAAGACTTGAATTTCTGTGGATCTTATGTTTATTTGTGGTGTTCTTTACAGTCAATGGAACAATTATTGTTATCCTTTTATTTTTGTTGTGCATTTTTTTACATATTTTTTAGTAATTGTTGAACTATTTATCTTTCAGATTCCAGGAAGCACAGCTGATTGGAACAGTCCTGAAACTCTGCAAAATATTTCCACCTCATTGTATTTCTTTATTTCCAAATGTCATATTTTAATAGTACATTGTAGAAATTTAACTGGGAAATTTTGATCCTTGGGATGTAGATTCCACCAACCCATAAAATGAAATGCAGGGATAAAAGGACAACTGTCATTCCTATGAAATTTGGGTCAGCTAATGTGTAATTGAAAAAAAATGAAATGTATTAGCAATACTGAGACATTGAGTGCTTTTCCTAAAATTCAATTAGTTTCACTTTTCATTTGAAAATTCATATATAATTTCATTACAACTTGAACATAATTTCATCCTGCTTGAGAAAAAAGAAAAAAAAAAGCAGAGAAAGCTCTCAAGCACCTTCATCTATGCTATAATGATACACTGGTTCAAGACGGCTGCTTTTATTGCAGCTTTCTGTTTTATTGTTTGAATCCCTCATTGCTCTGAAAAGGATTGCAACATAAATCCCATGAAGGTTGGCAGCAAAAAGAAAACTGGAGTGCTAGATTTAGAGTTGTGCATATGGATCACACGCAACCGATTCATTTTGACTTTAAGAATTAGCAATACTAACAATGATACTGTAGTCCTTAAAAGTACAGGACAGGGCAACATAAGAACTAAGCTTCTAGATCCCTTAAACTTTAGAAGGCGAGGACTGTTTAGAACTGGATTTGACTTACAGAGCTTTTTAGAGATGCCAAAAACTCAAGCTCAGATGTAAAGTAGTCTTTGACCATAGTCTGAAGGTTATCTTAGCTTCCTTATCCTTCTTTCACTCATTGTTCTTTCAGTTTTTCACGCTTTTTCTCCCTTGCGTTTTCCTACTCAAACTTACTTGTTGTAAACATTCCCAGATTCAAATGGAATAGTGTCACTACAAAATATATGGAAATTTTGCCAAAATTTTGAAAGTGTGGAGGGGAATTGTCTCTGCTGCTCCATCTGTGATGATACATGAAGATACAAGATGACTGCAAGAAATTAAGTTAATGAAGACTTAAGAAGCAAAACATTATGTCATATGTTTTGCACAAAATAAATGTAGTAAAAATAACTTGGTATCTTTATTGTAGGTATTCAAATAACTTGATGATGAAACACTGATGATAACAAACTATTATTACATGTGCTTCTGCTATTATTACATGGCATAACAATCTTGATTTGGAAAACTGAATGATACCACAGTATCACAGAGTCATACAGATGCTAATGGACTAAAAAAATGTTAAAAACATTTTTTGGAATGTATTCTGGGAAAGATACACTCCATCTAATCAATGTCCATTGGAATTGCACTAGGAACTAATTTAGGAACAGTTCAGATAATAAATGTTTTTAAATTCTGAGTTTTCAATTTTGGATCACCTCATGCTGTAGAAGTTTGCATTTTAAAATCTATCTTTTGAAGAGTTAGAGGGTTTTATCTTCAGAAAACCTTTTGAAGTCTGATCATCATCCATCTTCCGAAACAAATGTAGCATTTGCTTGATGCCATTGAGTAGTGGCTTCCTTTGAGCTTCTCAATGACAATATCTTTAATGATTTTGTTCCTGCTTTTTGTCCTCTATGGAAAATTTCAAAAGTGGGCTGCCTTCTCTATGAAAGTTTTAAAACTTTGAAGGGAAAGGTAATTTGAAGGTTGACTTAATAAAAAGTATGAAAGCATCTGACAAAGTGTCCAAGATGAAGGAAACAGTTGCAACTTCAAAAGTGAAGTTAAAAAGCTTCAGTGTACATGAAGAGGAAAAAGGTTCCCTTCATCTGTCATAAAGCATCTTTTGTAGCAGAAAGCAATAAGAACAGGACTGAGAACTAAGCATTACCACAGAGTAAACTCATACTTCCCAGTCACTGGAAGCTTCTGCAATTGGACTGAAAAAACTTGTCTTTGGGCAGCCACACTGTTCAATAGGAACAACTAACAGGCAAGCCAAAATACACACACAAGAGAAAACCAAAGAAGTCATGTCAAAGACAAATTGTGTTTTACTCTAGCTTTTTGATCTTACCTGTGAAAAATAAAATGTCATCAATCCTGTTCAAGAAATAAGTTAATATAGTTCAATATGAAATAGGGACAACAAATTTACCTGATTCTCATCCAGTCAGAATGACTACTCACTATACTTGCTCATGAAAAGAATACTTAAAAATTGACCAGGTGTTAGAAGAAATGGTAAATTAAAAAGAAAATGGAGAAAGGGAATTTGAAAAGGTAGCATAAAACTGGCCTGACTGGAATAGTTCTAAACAAAGGTATAATGTTTGAAGCCTTTCCTAAAAGCTACAAAAAAGTGCTACTGTTAAATGTGTTGGTGAGCACTTGATCAACAAGTGACTTTATTAAATGTCAACTGTGATTTCAGATAATTCCCATATCATGATTAATTCAGCTATTAATTCAAGTAAATTAACTTTTGAAGCAAAGCCCAGCCTGTTGTTCATGTCCAACTGGTTGTTTTGTAAACAACACAAAATTGTCTTTCTCTTCCTGTGATGTAAGGATATAGCACTTGTTTGAACATCTTGGTCTATAGAGAATATTCTGCTAAATGTTATTGTATCTATTTTTACCATTGTATCTTACTGGTTATATTTTAAATAAGTAATTAAAATAATTCAATTTTATGAAATGAATCTATTTTCTACTGGACTAGAATTTTCTCATAACCCTCCTGCTATCCTAATGTTTTTTTCTGTAGCCTTCTAGCAATGTTACTTTCATTTTTTGGTGGCACCCTTTACATATACTGTGAGATTTAATGTATTAGGAATTCATGTAATGAAGCTGTGATTGAATATCAAAATCTGAAGTCAAATGGCAAACTGAGTTCTTTGTAACTGACCTGAGACAAGTGGGTGAATGCTTTACTTATTTAGGTACAGAATTTTGTCTTTGTGGAGCTATTTATGGGCATTTTTTCTACTCCTAGAAGGGGTGCAGATACTCACAAACCCACCAATTAGTGCACCAGCAAGACCTTGGTGACTTTGAAAAACTAATTCTGTAAGGAGCTATGTGCTCAGAGTTTCCAAAAAGAGTCCTCTTATAAAGAGTTTAATGTACAGCTTAAATGTAGTCAGGAAAAGAGAAAACCAGGAGTAATTACAAAACTCAAATAGCACTTTTCTAGTACCAAATGAGGAGATAATATATTCTGAAAATATCTTTCAGTTTTATTGGCTATTTTTTGGTTAATGGCTTGACAATGGAATAGCGTGGAATGGGGTGTAGCCTCATAAAATTAGCTGATGATTCTCTTGTGGGATGAGCTGCACTTACTTTGAAGGTCAGTGTGAGAACATAGTAGAAGAAAACAAGTTTCTTAGTTACATAGCTAATTCCCTGATTCATATAAGTATCATGTACCAGATGGTTTGCTGTTCTTGGGTGAGAGAACAGACAAATTCCTCATATTTCTTTAACTTTTCTGACCATAATGGTAAGTGTGCTCTCATTCTCAAGTGTGTAGAAATATTTGTAATTTAGAATACATCAGATACTGGATGAGTAAGATTTTAGAGACCTACATTTTTAATGGAATTATAAAATGTTATTAATTTTCATTTTGGATACATATTATGTTTCTTCTTTATCCTTAATAATAAATGTTAAAGTGCTTCAGTTTAGTAAATCTATACCTGCGGACTATTTTTTCTTTTTCTTCACTTTAGTCATGTTACCATAATGAATTGTTGTCTTTTTAATACTGTAAATTTGACAACAGTAGAATAAATGCTACATCATCATCACTCCCTCAAGAAAAACCTCCCTTAAAAATTAAAGGGAGACAATGTTTCAGAGTAGGGAATGTAATCTGATATTTTAGGAAACCTTTTAGTATAAATAATTTGAATGTATAGTCATGCACATCATTGTGGCAAACTGAGGAAAGGGTGTAATCTGAAATAATTTTCTATAGTCCATAAATTTTAATAGTGCTGAAACCAAGTGCCGTAGAGAAGATGAAGAATCTAAGCAAAAGATGCAAGAAAAAGAGTAGTCAGGATGCACATATTTGGGAGACAGAGAAATGAGGAGAAATTGATCACATAGAATTATTATCCACATAAAATAAATACTGATTGGAACACTCTGCTCCATTTATCATGTGCTAAATCTGTAGGCAGGATTTTGCTAAAAATCTTGTACTTATTCTCTGATGAGAGGGTTTAAGTTTAAATTCTCAGGTCAATAGTTTTGCAGCATTAAATTTGCCTTCAGCTAAATTAAACAAGTGATATTTTCAATTTCATTTAGAAGGTAAGGATAGAAAGTCTATAGATACAAATGGCAGGAATATATCTAGAGGCTCTAAGGACCAATTCAAATAGGTTAGCCCTAAAGTGGATTTTTTATTACATTACTCCCATGAGAACGTGCAGTAAAAGCTACATCTCTAGTATATGTCTGGAAAGTGAACGACACATAATTTCAATTTTTGCATGTGAAGAAGATGAATGAAAAATACCATTAGTCTACAAAGAAAGTATATACTTGAAAGAGACAAGGGCCAGCAAAAAAAAAAAAAAAAAAAAAAAAAAAAAAAAAAAAAAAAAAAAAAAAAAAAAAAAAAAAAAAGAAAAAAGAAAAAAAAAAGTTTGATCTCCTTGAAAAGTATTCATGCTATTAAATGTGTATTCTTGTTATTAATGTGTGTGTTAAGAGCAGTTGAATGATCTTGTGAAACACTGAGATAAGATCTGAATGGGCCAGGCCAAACTGAAGAAGAAAGCAAAGAAATTACTAAGTTAAGGCTTAAGTATAAAGAATATAGAGAGCAATTTACAATAACAGCCTCTCTTACGCTGTGTGATCAGAGATGCAGATAAGAGAAGGTTCTCTACTCAGGTTTTGCAGTCACTGTCAAGTCTTAGGTTTTTCCAGGAGCCTTTAGCCTTTGAGGGTATGCACCCCAAAGCATGTGAGCAGGTGTGATTTTTTTGAAAGAACATCCAGAACTTCCATTATGGACATTGATATTATGGATTTAGGCTTAAAAAACCAAAAAAAATCTGTAAATTTCTGAGAAATTAATCAATTAATCATCTTGTTCACCTGATTCATTCATATGTGAGGCTAAGCACTTTGATAATGAGAATCAGCCATTCAAACTCCTCAAAACAATGCATTTTTTTTCAGAATACTGAGCAACAAAGCTAGGTATTTACATTACTTTCTCTATACAAAGACCTATTGCTTGCTATACTATGCTTGATCAAGATGACAGGGTTAGATTGTCCTAACAAAGAGATTTGGTAAATTGGACAGAGTAACTAATACACAAATCATATTAATATATTCTCTCTTTTTTTTAATCAGTTGTACTTAAAATATGAATTTTAGCAGTAGAATAATTTAGTAATTTAGGAAATAGTTAAGAATTTTCAGTTTTCTGAAAGCAAACAAGGCAATACTATAAAAAGCTGTTGTGGCTTTTTATTATTATTGTTAATTTTTTCTTTTTTTGGCATTATGTAGTGAAATGCTACTTTCTTTCATGATACGTGGGGTGTATCATGATGGGGTTAGGGCAGTAAATACTGTTTTTGACTGGACTAGAGCATAGTGCAGCAAAGACATCTAGACAGCTGTTAAGATGAAAGAAAGATTAGTGTCTAACATGCTGCTCCTGGTCCTTAAGACTCTGAAATGGGTATGTAACATTTGAGGTGTTTTTTTTCCCTGAGTATAATTTATTTAGTCATTTTCAGAGCAAGCTGTGGAAATGGCAAAATGGACAGGAGGTGTAACTGCTTAAACCCAACGCTACCTAAAAAAACATGACCTCTTCAAGGGTTGTTTGTAGCTCTTTAGTTTAGGAGGAGAATGGCAATAATCAGAAGAGTAGCAGACACAAATAAAATGTTGTTGAGTGCTTCATAATAACAATTTCCATGAAACAGCCTTTACATAAATCCCTGGTGAGTTACAGAAGCTTAATAGTTACTCTAAATTATCTGGAAATACATAAATGGTTCTGAAGCTACTATATTTTAAATCTGGAAAACAAAGTCTCTTTACAACTGCTTCGGGGTTTTTTTATAAATATGGCACTTCAGGGATTTTTTTTTTTTTTTTTTTTTTTTTGCTATCCCTCAGAAGTGAGGACCTGCCTGTAGAGGGTAGATTATTACTTTCACTCAAAAAATTAATTAAGAACTTTTTCTTTTTGTCAATAGCTATACTGTACAGATTTAGAAAAACCTCTCAGGTTTTTATTTCCTCATTCCTAAACATAATATAAACAATCTAATTAATGATAAAATCTTCCTGTCTTCAAGAGTCATGCTTTATTCTATTTAGTATTTCTGAAGTTATCTCCTTCCTGAAATATCAGACTAAACAAGCTAAAAACATTCTGCAGACCTAAGAATTGCTAAATGTCTTTATGATGAGTGGGGTGACAAGTGGGAAAAAAGTAGTCAGTTTTGCCTACATGTATATGTTTTGACCCCTGCTCTAATTTGGTGTCTACTAAATTTTACAGCATGCAGAGCACAAGAAAAGTTTTAATCCATTTGTAAGTATAATTGACCTATGAGGACACAACTTTTTAGTGCTGTATTGCAACAACAGCTTCTAATGTATTAGCTTTAACATCATGGACATTGACAATCTTGAGAAAGGGCCTGTGTAAACCTCAACTAGGTCAAGTTTGAGGCCCTGTACCTGGATTGATGCAAAACCCAAGTAAAATACAAGCTGGGCAGAGAACAGATCGAGAGGAGCCCTGAGGAGAAGGAAGTGTTGGCTGATGAGAAGCTCAACATGGGTGAGGGGTGTCCTGGTCTTCATCCAAACCAATGTGGCCAGCAGGATTCTGCCCCTCTGCTCTGCTCTGGTGTGATCTCTACCTGCAGTGCTGCATCCAGCTCTGGGGTCCCGAACACAGGAAGGACATGGACATGTTGGAGTGAGTCCAGAGAGCCCAGCAAGATCAGAGGGATGGAGCACCTCTGCTATGAAGACAGGCTGAGAGAGCTGGGGCTGTTCAGCCTGGGGAAGAGAAGATATTTGGAACATCTCATAGCAGCCTTCTAGTATCTGAAGGAGATCTACGAGAAAGGTGGAGAAGGACTTTTTACAAGGACATGAAGTAAAGGACAAGGGGTAATGGCTTTGAGGTGAAAGAGATCTTTATGAGATATCAAGAGGAAATTCTTTACTGTGGCAGTGGTGAAGTATTGGAACAATTTGCCCAGAGAATTTGTTGATGTCCCATCTCTGGAAGTGTTCAAGGGAAGGGGATGTTGGATGGGGCTTTGAGTAACTTGGTCTAATAGAAGGTGTCCCTTGTTCATGACAGGGGAGTTGGAACAAGGCAATTTTTGAAGTTCCTTTCCAATTAAAACCATTCAGTAACTCTATGAATCTATGCTAACATTTTAAGTTCCAGGAACTGTATCAGACATGGGAGATAGGTTTCATTTGCCACTGATGTCAGTTCATTTTCTACTACTCTGTCTTGAAATCACTCCTTGACAGTAAATAATTTGATGGTATTTCCTCTAATTGACACTGGTTGTGGAAAAGTCGCATTGTAATTTTCCGTCCAGAAATCTTTATTGTTATTTTAAGTAGCCTGATATTCATTCTATGGTTAGTTTAAGAAGTCCTGTGCTTTCTAAGTGTAAAAAAATTCAGAGTTAATAAGGCAGGCCAGGAAAAGCACTATTCTAACAAATCTAGAAGAGATGTTTGGATAATATTAGCTAACAGAAGTACAATAAGGATGGTCCAGAAGAAGTCCACTTGCACACTGGAGAGAAGGTTAAAGTATATCAATATATTATATTGCATAAAGCAAGGGAAAGAGAAACAATCAATCGTAAAGAAATTATTTACTGACTCTGCCATCTTCAGAGTTCTGAATTCTCATTTTTTGTTAGCCTTTTTTTCATTCACTATAAATTCTTCATCTTGTGCATAATGCACACTCTATTTTGAGTTCAGCTGGGATGTAGATCCTTTGGATTTAGTGATTCTGTATTTATCAACATCCAAATTACCTATAAATATAAAGATATAAAAACTGGATTTATACATTTATTTTAACTACAGTGCTCTTAAACTCAAAGAAACTGCTCTTATGAGACAAACTAGACATGCAATCAATATAACCAAAAATATTTAAAGTGTATTCTGCTTTTTTTCTCTCTAATGCTTTATTTATAAAGGCAAAAAAGCTCATACTTTTAGGAAGAAAGACCTTTTGTCTGTAGCTGGGTTCAAGCTTTTTAAATTTTTATCCCGTATGTGTTTCCACTGGCTTATTTAGGTTTTCTTATATTTGAAATAAGCACACATTTACATAACTTTATGAAAAAAGGTCCTAATCTATAAGTTATCTCTTCCTATGGTTGATTTGCCTCCTACAGGTATCTCCACTTTGCATCAGCCTTTCAACAGCTCATATATTATACTACAGTTAAATTCTACATAACAGCAATTTGTGAGGATAAGTGAGACATTTCAATTGATATGTTCACTTTTGTCCTAAGATTCTTTAGCTGAGCAGTATTAACAGGTGGATAAGCATTTGTGTGGATTATTTTGGACTGATTAAAGTGATGTCAATAAGTACAATAGAGTATTGTACCTAAAGGAATTTTACTTGTGAATTTTGTTGCAGTACATTTGAACCAACACTTGAACAGGCAGATTTATGACAACATTGAAGTTTCTTAATGTGCATGGTTTTGATTTTTATTTTGCCTTTTTTCATATACAAGACAGCTCTTGAACTACTAGTAAGCCCAGACGTGGTTTATGAAGAGATTGGAAACTTAGTAAATAAAACAGTGAGAAGATGTCAGTGTTATTGAAAGTAGAGTTCTGTGAAGTGCCTTACTGGCAAATCCTTCCATTTGTCAATATTTCTGTTTCTCTAGGCATGTGTTTATTAACAAAATAACTACGTATCTTTTGGAAAAAAAACCCCAGCAACCCAAACTTCGTAAGCAAAAAATAAAAATACAATTTTAAAATTTTTTTATAGAAAAACAGAAAACAGTTTATTATGATTCAGGCAACAATCTTATTTTCTTTACAGAAAAGAAAATATTTTGATGGAATGACACCGAAATTAGGGGCCCATAAAATATTTCTGATATATTAAATAATATAGTAGTTTTTTTATCATTATTTCATTTTCATTTTTTCCAAGGGTCTCTCAGACTAGTTAGCATTCTTCTCATGAGACAGAACATTTAATAGAGAGGAAAGGTCTATGGGAAAAGTATTTCTACCTTGGCCACGCTTGGATGTTCAGGACGTTAGCCTCATTATGTGTAAAGACCTCATAAATGCCTATAACAATGTGGAAGACAGACAAACATTTTTTTGGGTTCCTGAACATCAAAGAATTCCATTAGTGTAACCTATTCTTTCAGTCTTTGGCACAGACAGCTTGGAAAGAGCTACTGCTGTAGAAACTCCTTTAAAATGGACACCAGCTTCTAATGTGTCATTATGAAGGATGAGTTGTGCATGCATTTCACCTATCACATCTCCCATCACTCCTAAAAATCCTTCATGCATTATGTCTCTCAGAACACAGAGTGATGCTTCTGAGTGATAAATTGCCCCTCAGCAGAGCAGTGAGTATTTTCAGTGCAAAATTATGCAACACATCAAAAGTAAGGGTTTGGGGACAGTCTTCAGTAAGCAGAATTTAATAAGAAATTAAGTCAAGTGCTGTGCTGATTATGTTACTCATTTGCATATATAATTCAGTAAGCCTCCTTCACTCTCAGTGTACTGGAACTCAAGAGTTTTCATCCTCCTCCAGTGACATACAGCACAAGGGCTTATTATTGGCTTACTCCAGTCAACCACCAGTCAAACTCATCACTTACAGCATGATGTATTCCAATTATGGCACATTTTGCAAAAAAAGGAAATTAATGACTTGAAATATATTTAATAGGTAGAAAAAATATTATGGTTAAGGGGAGGAGTTAGATTTTTTTAGTCTGCTTATTTGTAAACATCTATTTTTGAAACACCACATAGGTGGACTGATGAAAAATAATTCATTTGAGATGCTATTCTGACAGGTATGCCAGCTGAACCAAGCCTCAGGACTCTTAATCTTGTATTCAACAAGGCTCAAAGATCCTAAATAATGTTTATGAGTTTCTGTAAGCTTTTTTGTCAATAATTTATTGCAGATTGGATTTACTCACCAAATTTTTGGAATGTATGTTAATATATGGTTTTATCTAACTCTAGGAGGAGGTAAGAGTCCTCATCTAGGAAAAAGGAAATTTAACTATCTTTCTGTCTTCTCTTAAAGAACAGACTATGTCTTCAAAGTGATTCTAGCTATTTCAATGACTATGGTTATATTTTATATGTAAAGGACTATTTTTTAAGCAGCAAGCTCTGTCTGTGAAGCTCATTTGAAGGTATTATGATCAGTGAACAGACTTCTATTGCACTTGTGATAGGAACAGCTTAGAACAAATTACATTGATAACATATTTATCTTCATTTTCATTCTGCACACTAGTCCACCTTCTGAGGAGTGGGTAGTGGCTATACTTGTCTCATCATCCTTGATTTCAATTCTCTCTGTGGCATAGCCTTGGGTGATTATCTTAACTAATGGTCAATAACAATTTATCACTAAGAAGAGAAACGGATACATTATTGGATGAAGCAGAAGTTGCTTCTTCTACAAAAATCTCTGTATTTTTCATTTCTCACAGAATTTCCAAGTGTATTTGTACTTGCTTAGATATTGCATGTCATATGAAATGTTTCTTTCTGACAAAAATCAGTAAGGAAAGAAATATTTTCACCAGGATAAGCAACATATAATTTGATTTAGGTCATCATTTTGTGTTTGGTTGTATGGAGTTTTGTTTTTGGTGTGGTTTTTTGTTTTGCTTTGTTTTGGCTTTTTTTTTAGTATGTGCCCGTTGCCTTATTGTGGTTTCAGAAGGTATGTTGAAAATATCTGAATTTTTGTCTGTTCAGTACTCCACTCACAAAGAACTATGGAGAGGAAGTTTTTGTGCACAGGAATACCTCTCCAAAATCTTTTTTGAGGCTTGTTAGAAAGTTCACATAAACTAGATATAGCTCTAAGGAGGTGAATTGGTGGGCAGAGTGAAAGTTAGGAGACCTACATGATGAACACAATTTGCCTCATGGCTGTCCTTATCATAGATGCATACAACAAAATGTATTCACTGAGCACAATAAAATGCAGTCACCTCTGCAACATTCCTTATGCAACAGCTGTTTAATTGTGCACAACAACATAGCAGTAATGCACAACCACTGTAGTGGCAAAATATTCCCTTCACTATTAGAAAATTATGCAGAGAGTTAATAATGAGGGGCACAATGCAATTAGGAACATTCTATTTGAGTGCATGAAGCACAGAGCATCAAACTGAAAATATGCACTGGGACACATAATGACCATAATGGCCAGGACGCCAATTTTTCTGAAAGAAGAGCCCTGAATATGGTTTTCTTAGGTAGTGTGAAGCACACTTAAAAAGGGTGGAATTCAGACCACAAACACCCACACGTTAAAAAATGGGCAAAATGTTACATTGTGGAAATTTAGACCTTTCCCATATTTTTTGTATGTATGCAATTAGGAAAAAAAATATTTTTAAACATGCACTTTTATATGACATTTTAGTTATATAAAAAGAAGTAGAATCTCAAAGTCCCAGTGTAAAGCAGCTAAAAAAGATCAAAGTATTTGAGGTTATGCAATAGTGAGGATTGCAAAATTAAGTAGCAGTTTGAACTTTGACAGCTTGATTTTTCAAATCAGCCTAAACTTCAAAGGATTTGTCTTCTTTTAGAAATATATTTAAGAAAAAAGCAAGGAAAAAAAAAAAAAGATACAGACTGACATCTACTTATTGTCTCCATATTGCGAATTCCTTTTCTTTGACATGCCTTGTCTCTGAGGCTTGGATTTACTAGCAACTAGACACTGCTACACAGCAATTTTCAAACCCATAAAACTTCCTTTGAGGGGAAACGAATATGTTAGCCTAAGGTTTGTGCTTTCAAATGGACTTTCGTCCTCAGCTGTTTCTTTTCGTTATTTGAGGGTTGACCTTGCTTTCCTGAGGTGTGAATCTGAACTAAAATGATACAAATTCTTCAGGAGGTAGTTGTCCAATTCATCGTTAAGAACACAATTAAAAAATAAAACTGCTGTCTTAGAGTGTAAAATAAGTAGGTGTTATCAATGTTAAAAGTCAATGAGGACAGAAATTGCTTTGCATTTGTATCACTGTAACAAACCAGACATCTGGGAAAAAGAAAGTATTCTGAAATAATTCTGGAGAGCATCCTGTAAGCACAAAACCTAGAGGGCAAAAATTTACTCTTGGCAAATATTAAATAAAGGCTTCAAGCAGGCAGAAGGCACTTGATAGAACTGAAATTGGAGCTATTATTTACATCTATTTGCAAAAAAGTGAACTGATTTGTTTTATCTATAGTGTTACCAGCTTTAAGGGGCTGATGCCACCTCTACACTCAGATGCCACTTCATCTTGACTTTTACATTTTTAGCATTCTGAAAGCATTATATTTTGATTGTTTTGGGTTTTTTTTAAACTTAACTAGAAGTAACAAAAATGTGCTGATTAAGCTTTCAAAAGGAGAAGTAATTGAAAGACTGGAGATTTCTCGCTGTGACAAAGGTTAATCACTTAAGCTTAATGCCAAAAGCAAAATTGTGTGTTTATGTAGTGTCAGTGCACATTTATTTTTGTTTGTTACTCTCTGTATTCTCTAGACTTTAATTTTTTGAATTCAGTGTTAATAAGAAGCTTAAAACCTCAAGTAATTCTGACAGCATCAAGAAAAGACAGTATCTGGCACTTAGTGCCATGGTCTAGTTGACAAGGTTGTATTGGGTCATAGGCTGGACTTGACCTCAAAGGTTTTTTCCAGCCTAATTGATTCTGTGATTTGTGATAGTAGATGGCAGAGGTGAGATCTGGTTCATAAGACTGAAAGAAAGAGATATTTGTGACTCTGACTGCATCCTTACAATAAATGTTGGAGAGTAACAGGAGCAAAGCTATAGAGTGAGGCTGTTGGTGTTGAGTTACCCAAAATCCACAGTGCCTGTTGAGGATTTCACTTTAGATCTAGTATAACCTAGTCTGGCCTGTTGGATTTACCAGGAGTTGAAGCACAATAAATTAATTTCTGTAGTGTATCTTCCAGTTTACTTTCCTCTGAAAGGAATCCTATTCATATGTCTCAGTTTGTATGATGTGACCCACAGAGATGGAATAAGAAAATTCAGGATTCAAGAAAAAAGTTCAAATTTGAACTGGAAATAGTGTCGCTCTTCCACATTAGTTCAATACTGTTCCTTGAATTTGTAATATATGCATTTCAGGGTTTTTAAATTTGGATTAATTTTAGTTTAAATAACCTTTTACATGTACAGTCTATTAAGATGGACGCCTGCAGTACATCTTCCAGTTTCATTTTATCCATTAAGAATCACAAATCAATGGACTTCAAGACAGAGATGTTTGGAAAATAAGATTCAAAAGTGCAGCCCAACTAGAACACTGATGGAATAGCCCCCCTTATATGCATAACCCTAAGATTGAAGCCCAAATATAATTCCTGTTTGTATATAAATTTCAAATCTATATTGACTAAAATTACATGCATTAAATGAATGACTTAAGTCTTACACATATAGTTACTTGGCATTTGTTTCCTACAGATCTTGCTGTATTTTCTAAATTATCATATTTGAAATATTGGCTAATAGTTTTATCCTGATTACAAAATTATAACAATTACAATATCCTTAACAAAATAACTTTATCAGATAAAATGAAAGCAGGACTGTATATGGTGGTTTAAAGCTGAGAGAAATGTTGAAAAATTAAGAATGTTTTTAAGGTTGTCTGCTCCCAGCATAAGCTCCATTTCAGTGCATTTTTCTTTTCATTGTTGAGCAATTTTTATAGCTTTCATATTCTGTGTTGAAAGCGCCAGTGCTGAAAACCAGAACTGACTTTTGTAATCTCTATAAATTTTCCATTCTGGAATATTGTCATGCATGATTTAAAAATTTATAAATTCCAAGTTGCATTAAAAAGTAGATTTCTTATATCAATATAGAAGTAGGATTTCAGTAAGATTGTGCAGAATTTTTATATGCTTCCACTAATTTAACTGCTAAACATACATACATACATACATACATACATACATACATATATATATATATATATATGAGCATGTATATATATGTAAATTTCCCTTCATTAACGTCTACATTTATTTTAATATTTTGGTCTTGTTTTCATCAGAAAACAATAGTTTCTTAATGATTTTTAATTCCTAAAGAAGAAAAGAGGTTTCTCTTATAGATAGCAAATGTAGTTTTCACCTTGCAGTTTTCATGGATGTATTTCTAGCTTTCATTTCAAGCATCTCTCATCAAAAGAAGATGGCAATTTTTTCCAGGTGATTAGCCTGGGTTTACTTGCTTTTCACTTCAGCTCTCAGTTAATATGTGTGACCTGAACATAAATGTTCTCTAGCTGATTTCTAGACATTAGCTGGAAATTCTGTTCATCCCAAGTACATTTTCATATCAACCTTGCCTGAGGACTTTGATACAGCAGTACTAAAGATAGATTTCTAAATAAAGCATCATTATAATGATGAAAGTCTCTTGTATCTGATTTCTACTGTACACTTAGCCTTAATTCATTTTCTACTATTCATTAATAAACTTAGATTTATTCAAAGTATTTCTCAGATAATAAACTAAACCCAAAAATTTTAATCCAGAAATAATGCATTGATGATTATCAGCATGATTGCTTTCTAACATAGAGTATCCATGTTGAAAAGACAGATTACTCCAAAATCTCAACTCTTTTCTTTTGACTATCAGCAGAAAGAGGTTTAATAATTTCTGTTGTGCAGTTTAACATTTAGATTTTGTATTAAACATGAACATTCTAGATATAAACCTTAAGGCAATATTAAAATAGAATACATTCTGATTTACACTTCCCTAGAATCTGATTTCAGATTACTTTTTTGTCATCCTTTCTCATTATTCTTATCACATTGTAAGACTGAAATTCTCTCTCAGGAGTCTCAAGGGCTTTACTGTAGACATTTTCCCCTTCATTAAAATATTCCAGAATTTTTAGAGCTGTCTTCTTAGATTAGATCTGGCAGAAGAAAGTCCAGATAAATTTAGGATAATTTATTTGAGGCTTGAAATAGTCTAATAAAAGAAAAAAAAGAGAAAATTTTCTTTTTATTTATATGCTCATATAGTCCTGTTGTAAATAGTTGAGTGCTAGTCACTGTGTTTGTCTAGAGAAAAAAAAGGTAGCAATGAGACGAAACCTCTCATTGCTACTGATATAATTTGTATTTTCCTTTCTTCACTTTTTTAGTGCTTTTCTTTTCAATAACCTTGCTTCTCTGAACTGATATTGTTGTTCTTTAAAGACAATAATTTCTATTTCTAAGAGGTATTGCGAAACATATTTTATGAAATTCTTAATTTGGTTTTGAAAGATGCAGCTTTTTATTGGAGAGTCCACTCTTGGCTGGAATATCACACTGGAAAAATTGTGACATACCTTGTGTATAACTATGCAAAATTTGTTTGCAGTCTCTCTAGCAAGTACTAGGGCTAAGATGTGATTATAAACTTGCATGAACTTTTAGACTGTGCTGTAGTGTGATAAAAATACTGGAAGGGAAGAGTTGAGAAAGGCCGTAATGATTCAGCCTGTTATTCTGCGACAAATATTTCAAGATCCCTCTCTTAATAATTTCTAAAATTGCCTACTGATGGAATTACTCAGAAGGAGCAGCAGCAAAATTCTAACTTACGTGTATATCAGTCATGCTACTTAAACATGCCAAGATTTTCTTCTCTTTGATTAGCTTATTTGATGCCTCAATCAATGGTTTTCCTCTGGAATAAAATGGAAAATGTGAATGCAGATTAAAAAAAATTCCAGAAAGGAAAAAGAGGTCATTCACTATAAAAAACCCCCTACTGATTAGTTGACATTAAAGTATTGGAAAGTAAACAAGTCAGAATGTTTAAAATATTTTATAATGAATGCTTCTTTTAAAAGAAACAACTGCTGTAGAAAATAAAATTATGAACAATCTTATCTAATTGTTCACAGTGAAACATGCCCCTTATTAGTCTCTCTGTATGTGACATTGCTGATGATGCCAATGTGTATATCAGTCCGACACTGTGACACTGTGGAACTCAATCAATCAACATGATACTGCCAGTCAACCTGATGGTGTTATTTAATATATAAAAAGAGCATCTTGACCATTGCTCATTAAAAAAATTGTATCATTAGCAGCCATCCTATCTCTCTTTTGACTATAATTTGAAATCTAATGATGATGAGAAATGATAGATTTGCAGTTTCACGTTGCAGCTTCTTGCTGTGGTGCTGAATAACCAAAGTAAAATCTTCTAAATTCTGGTCTTTATATATGCTTATCACTAAGATTATACATCATTATTTGCACTTCTCATCAAGATAGCAGGAAAAATAATTTTCTCTCAGTAAGAATTTTATACAATGAATATTAAATAGCTTATTTTTGTATAAGTGAGTTAGATCAGTCTACCTTATATGCAATCTTTTTTTTTTTTTTTTAAATTCAGGCTCAGATTACATCTTCAAGGTTAGATCTTATCCAAATGTTTTTTACATTTGGCAATTAGATATCTTTGGAATGAATAAAAAAGCAGAGAAATGGCTGTACATGGCCCTAAAGAAATGCAAATAAAACACACTAATGGTCTCAGCTCAGATTGACTGTTGTGAGATACTACAGTTTAGTCATTCAAATTTTGTTAATTGCTTCAGACAGATATATTCCTGTGTTGAAAAAATACTATTTTCTTCCTAACAAGAAAGACTATTTTTGCTGGCACAAAGAAAATCTGTCTCCATCTGTCATATGAAGGACAAAATGTAAAATTATAAAAGGGTTGCATGATGATCTGTTTCCAACATTACCTCAAGCAAACACCCTTTTCCATATACAGTGTCTCACTCTGACATTGAAGATGCCTGAAGACAAGGGAAATTACCTATGAGCACTGAGTAGTAAATAAATTCCCTTTTCTTCTGGCAGAAGATGTTAAAAATAATGTTATGTTTTTGCATATTTGCACTTAAAGTTCATTATATAATCAAGGAAAAACAGCCACAGGGACATTGACTTTGTCAGAGCTGTTATTGTGAGGCTGTCTTAGTGTTTCTTCAGATCATATTTTTATTGTAAGAAAAATTCATCTGCACTTTTGCTGTCATTAGAGGGTTGTGCATATTTTATTTTTTTAGGGTGAATTGATTTCCTGTAATACATAAAAAGAGAATATCAGAGACATGCAGTCATTCTGATCCTCCTTCAAATACATATTGTACTTAATTAGCCTTCCTTAGTTTTATGTTTATGGTCAGCCTTTTTCACTAAGCTATGGATATTAAATACAGATGAAATGATAAAGCAATTGCATTTTTGCAGTCTTAGACTCATACCCATCCATTCAGTTAATGAATAATTTAATTTCCTTAACTGACTCACATTTAAGTATCTCTGCAACATTAGCAAAACATAAAATTGTAATGTTATCCTTTTCTTATGAAATGTTTTCTCAGTTTTAAAGTACTGAATTGCATGAAGCTTTAAACTATTCCCAGGCATTTTTCGTGATGAACTGGAAGGCTTGACCTCTAGAGGATGTAGAATTCTAGGCTTCTAGCCAATTTAAATTACTTTTCCAATATACTAATGTACTTCCTGAATACTTTTGAGTTTCTCATACGTTGTGTGGGAAATGGGAAATCAGAATGGATTTCAGGCCCAAAACCGACTGACTGAATAATTTCAAGCAGCAAAGCAGCAGCTTATTTTTCTTCCATAACACAGGTTCAGTAACAACTTTGCTCTAATTTTATTAAAATACTTAAAGGAGCTTAAGGTTCTTTTTGCATGGCATAACCTTATCCTCAGAATTTGCACATGCGCCTTGGAAAAATTTCTACTGCCAGCAGGCTGATGTAATGTACAGTTGCCAGTTCCTATATATTTTCCATCCTAGAGGGAAAAGTAAATAACAGAGAAGCTCCAATATACTATTTATATAATGAAACCTATACTGTTGTTTTAGGTGTGTTTTGAAATAACTTTAAAAGATTCTTTGAATATACTTAATTTTTTGTCTCTAAAATTTTGAGAAGAGATAATTTCCCCAGTATTTTACTGCTATTATTTAAAATTGTGTGGAAAATTTCATATGGTTTTGCATTAATGATACTATTTCATTTTTCAATTAAGACTACTATTTTCCTTTCCCAAAATCCGTCAGTCTTTAACCAAGATTACGGAATCAAGGAGGCTTTCAAGAAAGTGATTGCTTAGTTTAAAATATATATTTTAATAAAGGGACTACTACCCCACAATTTGTAAACAATACATGCATTTTAAAAAATCTACTTAATGAAATTATCCCTTGCTGTTTTGGGTTTGTGTGCAAAATTATGGTAGTTGGGGGGGGGGGCGGGGGGGGGTGTCTACTGGTGGCTTTTGTGAGAAGCTGCCAGAAACTTCCTCCATGTCCTGCAGAGACAATGCCAGCTGGCTCCAAGGTGGATATGCGGCTGGCCAAGGCCGAACCCATCAGTAACAGTGGTAATACTTCTGGAATGATGTATTTAAGAAGGGAAATAAACTGCTGTGCAACAGTAAAAGCCTCTGAAGAATAGGAAGAGGAGTGAATGTATGTGGGAGAAGCAGGTCTTCAGAGACACCAGAGTCAGTGAAGGAGGAGGAGCAGGAGGGCTCCAGGAGGCAGAGTAGAGATTGCCCTGCAGTCTGTGGGGCAGACCGTGGTGAGGCAGCTGTGCCCCTGCTGCCCACAGAGATCCACAGAGGAGCAAAGATCCACCTACAGACTGTGGAGGACCTCTGGAGGAGGTAGATGTTTGATGGAGTCTATAACGCCATGGAAAGCCTGCCTTGGAACAGGATCCTGGCAGGACCTGTGGTTCTGTGGAGCGAAGACCCCGTGCTAGAGCAGGATCCTGGCAGGCCCATAGAAGGAGCCTACTCTTGTTTGTGAGCTGCATCCCACTGAAAGGACTTACATAGGAGAAGTTCATGGAGGGTTGACTTCCATGTGAGGAAACTCATACAAGAGCAGGGGAATAATTGGACATTGCTTGCCCTGTAAAGTATCCTTTTGGAATCAGTTTCCAGAACCTCAGCAGTGACATGAAGACATCATAATATAGATATGTAAACAACTATGTACATATCAAGGAGGAATCCTCAGACTTCTGGACTGGAATCTCTTGTGAATACAGAATCATTTGAGAATGTACAAAACACAGGCTTTTTATATTTTACCTCTTTACTACATACACACTCATGAGTTAAATTGCCCCTTCTAGCACCCCATGCAATATGCAATTATCATTCACTGAAGAACTGTAAAATGGAAACAGTGTTCTGAGGCGAGGAAGACAGGTGGGTTTCTTAGTCAGGAGATTTCATCCATTTAATAAGACTCAGTGGAAAAATTATTGTAAATGGAGGAAGAAAAACATCTGAAGGAACCAGCAGTTGGAACAAATGGAAGACCTGGGCTTTACTTTCAACTAATGCTCGTTTACAGAATGAATCTGGCTTTTGACTATCATCAGAAAAATAAATTTTTTTAAATAATTTTTTTATTTTTTAATTTTTTAAATTTTTTTTCCCCACAAAATTGGTTTTAGGTCTTTCCTTCATAAATCATGTTAAATTCTTCTAACCATGTGAAGTACCTAAACAGAAGAAGAGATAGATAGAAAGATGATCTGTTTAGTTAGAAGGAATTTGTTTTTCTGGCTTTCAGGATCTTGTAAGCATTATGCAGTCAATCCATGCATCCGGTCATGGATTCATATTTTCAAAGTCAAATAAACAGCAAATCTAAACGAGTGCTTAACGGAATGAGTCAAGATCCCCAATATGCAGGGAAAATGTAGAATTCATCTTCCTTTAAAGGGTTGTTTGAGGAAAATAACATCTGCAGTAGTTGGATTTTCAGGCAATAAAGACAAACAGGGCAGCTATCATAGTTTGATCTTACACAATGCTGTCAAGAGCATTTCAGTCCAAAATTTCTATTTTGATCTATGCCTTTAGAAAGGCCTTCAGACTTGATCAAAATGTTGATTTCATCATTAACATTTGACAGACATGTAAAGTGCCTTATTAGCAAAAACTTACAGAAATAAAAAACCATGAGCTAAGCCTAGATCCTGTAAAGTCTGACGTCTTGGAGGTAAGTATTTCAATATATAAGTTTCAGAGATTTTATTCCACATAGCATACCTCAGCTTCTTAAGTAGTTTGGTTGACTCAGAATATTGAGCTGAGCAGTGCAAAACCATTCAGTAGAAAATGTAAACAGGCTTATATCCTAAGATTCATCCTTCTCTAAAGTTTAGATGCTTAAAGGATTTCAGAGAATACTTTCATCCATTCAAGATCCTGACCTGAATGCAGCAAGTTACAGCATTTTAGAAAGTGAGCAAATATCCCTGTACCCAAAGGGGGTGAAAAAATGGAACTCTGATGTAGGAAATAGAATATTTTAAAATCTTTCTTTATCTTGAGGAAGTTTACACTCTGTGCTGGTTATGATTTAGATAGAGTAAATTTTCTTCTTAATAGGTCATATGTGTTTTGTGTTTGCTGAAAACAGTACTGATAACACAGGAATATTTTCATTTTTGCTGAGCAGTTCTTACACAGAGTCACAGCCTTTTCTGCTCCTCATCACCTCTGACCAGCAAGGAGGCTAGGGCTGTACAAAGACTTGAGAGAGGACACAGCCAGGACAGATGACCCCAACTGACCACGAGGGTACTCCATACCACATAGTGTCTTGCTCAGTCACAGGAAGAAGAAGGAAGGGGCAAGTTTTGGAGTGATGGTATTTGTCGTCCTAAGTCACTGCAACATGTGACGGAGCCCTGCTGTCCTGGAGGTGGTCAAACACCTGCCTGGCAATGGGAAGTGGTGAATGAATTCCTTGTCTTACTTTGCTTGTGTGTGTGGCTTTTGCTCTATCTATTAAACTGTCTTTATCTCAACCCATGAATTTTACTATTTTTGTCAATTTTTTCTTCTACTCCAGTGGGGGTGGGGAGTGAGTGAGGAGCTGTGTTGTTCCAAGTTTCTGACTCGGGTTCAACCATGACACTTTCATGTCTGCTATATGTCAGGGCTCAGATGAAGGCAGGATAAAACATAACAGTAACTGATGATACTCATTGTTTTAATAATAGGTCATGAATTAGTCATAGATTGATATATTCCCTTATCTATTGAGTCACTGATCTGCAGAATCACACTATTCCCTGTATTGCTTTAATCTCTTAATATCTGACTGAGTTTTCTGACTGAAAAAGAGTTGGAGTTTGGAACAGATAAAATCTTAGTTTATCCTAATGGTCACTTTCTAAGTATTTCTAACATTCATAGTATTTCTACATTTCTAATAATTCTACAAATATTAGCCATTAGAAGTTAGAGACACTTCATAAAGAAGTTGCAATGATACACAAAGAATTTTTCAGTTCTACAGTGAATCTTTGAGAATTTTTATTGTTGTAATTTCTTTAATAGAGAGATAACTACTTTCAAAATCATGTATTCATTTTATCTCCCAAAGCATGAGAAATTTTTCAAATTTCAAATTAAAAAGCAACGTATATCCCACCTCTTCTTAGTTGATTCTTTGGTAGGGCAGGGACGATTTAGCATTTTATTACACTTCTCCATGATTTGCTTCAACATGAGCCCCTCCCACAGACAACAGTTCTCCACAAACAATGTGTGTCACTCTTCCACAAGGAAGAAGCCTTTCAGTCTTTCAGGCTGCTCCAATGTTGGTACCCTATAGGGTCACAGTTCCTACCTGGAAACCTGCTCTGGTGTAAGCTTCTCTCTCCATGGGTCTGCAGGTTCTTTCCAGGATCCTGCTCCAGCACATGCCTTCCATGAGATCACAGCCTTCTCTCAGGCATCCACCTGATTCAGTGTGGGTCTCCTCCATGGGTCTCCTCCATGAAGGTGGATCTCTGCCTTGCAGTGGTCCTCCATGGGCTGCAGGGCACAGCTGCCTCACCATGGGCTGCACCCTGGGCTGCAGGGGAATCTCTGCTCCAGTGCCTGGAGCAGTTCCTCCCTTCCTTTTCCAGTGACTTTGGTCTCTGCAGAGTTGTTTCTCCCACATATTCTCACCCTGCTCTTCTTCTCTGGCTGCAATTACGTGTGTGCAGTACCTGTTTGTTTGTTTGTTTTCTTTTTTAAATATGTTATCACAGAGACATTATCATAATTTCTTACTGTTCCAGCCTTGGCCAGTGACATATACAGATATGAGCTGGCTCTCACTGGCTCTGCTAGGCATGGAGGAAGCTTCTAGCACCTTCTCACAGAAGCCACCTATATAGCCCCCAGGCTACCAAAACCTGACTATGTGTCCTGGGTTTGCCTTAACTGAATTGTATGGTAAGGAAGGAAAAGGTCAGAGAATTCACAGAACAGAACACACCTTTAAATACAAGGATGAAAGCCTTAATTTTCTTGTACATACACCCCCTTTCTCTAAAATGCTGATAAGATTTTATTTCTTTATATTATTGCATTGTTTTTAGGCTGCTGCTTTAAAAAAAAAAAAACGCCACGATGTTTACTCTGTTTCCTCACTACCTAGACTGATACTAGAGGACCTCATTTTTCTACTGTGGGGAATTGACTATACATATATATTTTCTCTTCAAACTTTGCCCAAGCTACAGGTCTAGAGACTCTTGAAAATGAGAATATTCACTAACTCTTCTGCTTCAGCTGTGTGCCTGTAGAGAGAATAATTTAATGGTCAATGGGCAAAGTGAGTAGCTGATGTTCAGTTAGGCTGTTTTCCTGGACCCAACAAACCTGGATCCTCTTTGCCCTGTTGGCTTCCTGTTTTTTCATCTGGATTTGATATGAATGTCCTGCAGGGAGGCTATTACCACAGTTTTCCCCATTTCTCCTGACTTCACTGTATTTCCTAGACTGTCCCTTAGCAGTAGAGGGAGACAATGCCTCCCTCTGAGACATGGAGCATTCCCAAGACTTGTGGGATATACCAGCTTGATCCACAGTTTCTAAAGTATTCTCCAGAAGGTAAACTTGGACATAGGAAGAATGGAAAAGGTTTCTTGATACACTTGAGCACACTTTCAAGTAAAGCATGAGTGATCCAGTGACATCTGTTTGTATACACACTTGTACAATTTGGTGTATGGCATGCATGAGTCTCAGCAAGGCTATGTGCTTAACTTCATCATGCCATAACTCTCTTTAGTATAGTTGTGTTATGGTATAAGTCTTTTGATTTCAATTTAATATTTGAGTTTCCATCTTGAAAGGAAAATCAGGCTATGATGTTCCTACTACACAGACAGAGACTAAGATTGACATTGAATTTAGGTGAAGGCTTAAAGGAACAGCTTTTTTACAGGCACCTATATCATGAAAGAACTTTCTAACTCATGAAAATGCTATATTTGCTGTACTCTCTTAGTGAATTTAGTAAATTCATAGTCTTGTACGAGTGTAATATGATGCTTCATACCTTATATCGCAAAGCAATAGCAGTCATTTCATGCCATCTTTTTGTTATTTGAGACTATTTAGGGAGCAAGACCCCCTTCAAATATGAGAAATGTGCATTTTATGAAAAGAGAAAAGAATAATGTTAGTAAACAAATACTCAGTTATTCTCAGGTTGATGCATGAACACTGTTTGATTCATCAATCTGTGTAGAGCTTTTTGTTTAGTAGGTAAGAACTCTATATCACTTAATGCATGTGTATGACAAGGGTTTTTTATGTTTTCTCCTCTTTTTCATGGGAACAATTTCAATCTCTAGTTATGTACCTTAGAAAAATATTTATGTCTCCTCAATGTTTTTATACTGGTTTTGTTTCATGTTGGTAAAATATTGTTGCAACTCTTGACTTTCCTGTGCAGAAGTTCCTTGCTTCATTGGCAGGTTTCTGCTGTAAATCACTTCCATCTGAATGGATGGTCCCCAAAGTCATTTTGCTTAGATTTGCTTAGAGGCATAAGACTGGAATGATTTTGAGTTCTGATAAAAGCAGGAATTCATAGCCACTCTTGCCCTTACTTGCTATACAGGTATCCAACATAAACACACTGGTGATATGAAGGCTCCAAGGATCATTCTGAAGATTGAAGAGTCTGAAAGAAAAACAAGTTTGGGGTTTGGGGTTGTTTTTTTGGTATCTCTGTGACTATTCTTAAAGGTTTATTTGAATACTTTTGGAATCTATGTTTTATTGTCATTGTCATTCAAAAATATAAACCCAAAGTTTATTGTAATCTTTTAGATAATCTTGTATAGTCTTTATATAGTTACTATACAGGCTTTAATAAAAGCAGCAAAAGATTGAAAGTGAAAAGTTAGGATACATTAAGAATGCAGCAGATATCTATGCAAGCTTAACACTTTAAATTTGATAGGAAAATTTTATTAAATATCTTAAAGCTTTCAGTTAAAACTTTGGTTGAAGAATTTTCCAATGGAACAGCTGATAAAAAATTTTCATCCTTAACAAATTAGTTTCTATTTTGCTGAGGTATCTATTCAAAGAAACTGCATAACTTAATTAAAAAAAAAATCAATTTTCCATTTGAAATTATTTTTGGCAGCAGCAAAAAAAAAAAAAAAGATCATTTTGCAAGCATGTAAAAGAACCCATTTTATTCACTGAAGATTTTAAAAATGTATCTTCCAGCATAACAATCTTAATAACTTAATTTTTTTTTCAAATTTAGAACAACGGAACAACTTTGATACAGGAAGCCCTTTGAAAAAACTTTTGATCTCCTTAATTTTATTAGGAATTCTTAATTATTTAAAAGTTTTATTTAAAGCATTACAAAATAATCACTTTCAGGAATAAGGAAATCTAAAAGATGTCTTCTAATATCCTACTAAATTCTTCCTTTACATAGGAATTAGAAGGCACTAGATTTCATTCATATTTACATTATATTCAGAGAGATGAAGAGAAATTTATAAATCTATACAGCATAAATTTCACTACTCCAAAAATAGATTTGTGGTAGATTCAGTGATTTCAAACCCCATTCAGCAATTCTTCATCATAATTAAAATGGATGTTGTCTTCCTTTTAATTGCAGGGTACTAGAACTTCGAGATTTCCCCTCTGTTAACTGTTATTCACTGGTGTAATGAAAAAATTATCTTTGCCTCAAACAGATAACCCAGTCACATAAGTATAATGCAAGGACTGTTGAAGGGGGATGCAGAGAAACACTGGGACCACATTGGTCAGTCTCCAGTATCATCCTGGGGTAACCACAGCTGTGCAATATGACCACTTTTTTAAAGCACTGCTTCAAGGACAGGAACAATGAAAAGAGGAAACAAAACATTTTAAACTAACATATCTTGGCTAAAGCATATAGCAGGATAAAACCAGAAATCTGGTCATATATTCTATGGTATGGTAAAATTCACTGTGTATGAAATGCATGTGTTTTCCTACAGTTTTCAATTATCATGTAACAAAATGAATCCCTTTCTATGGCATTGCAGTACAGTAAAATTAAACTAATATAAAGCACTATCACATTAGATTTGTTTTCAAGTATATACCCAAGTAAAAAGTTTCAGGCAGTTCAATTATAGCAAAAGGGAAATTTTCTATATTGGGGTTTTAATGCTGTAAACCCACAAACTTTCCTGGATGATTGAAACAGTATAGTGTGGGATTTCTTGGACATGTATCTTCTATAAGAGTTGGTTATTTCTTTGTCATAAGTGTCAAATAAGAGTATGTTTCTTGCTATTTAATCTAGTTAAGATGCTTGCAAGTATAAACAGGCATAGAGAAATTTCAATAGTTGCATTTAGTCACGCAGAAAAGTTTAGTGATTGAAAATGTCACCACTTCCAAGGTTTTGAGTGTCTGAAGCATCAGAATAACTACATTTCAGAACTAAGCATCCAAGCTTCACCAAAGTTTTGCTCCATAATTTAGGTTTTGTTAGGTCTTGGCATATGAGAAATGTCTTTGAGAACTGAAAGGTTTCCTTTCATCCCCTAAATCCTGGTAAAATTATAGCCTTTTTCTACCGCATGATCGTTGATTTAATTGATCAGCAGGGAGATGGCTGGCCCATCTTTCACATGACTGCTGTTCAAAGCTGGGTCTGAGACAGCAGAGAAAGGATTTAAAAGGTCATTCCTGACTCTGTTGTGACGTGAATGACTTATAACCATGAGTATTTTAATGATTCAGTTCCTAGTGAAGCCACCTAAATAAATAGTTGCATTGGCACAGCTAAGAAGAGATTGGCTGAAGGCAAGAAAATAAATTGGAGTGAGTGTTTGGGAGTGGTTGCCAAACTAGCTTTTCATAGAACAGAAAGTTCATGTAACAGCTTGAGTTGTTCAGTACTCACAGCGCTCAACAAAGATTTTCTTTTGCACATGTGGAAGAAAATGTCAGCCTGAAAATGAGAAGACTTCAGGGTGACCTAATTGCAGACTTTTAGTACCTGAAGGAAGCCTACAAGAGAGCTGGAGAGATGTTTCTTACAAGACCATGTAGTGACAGGACAAGGGGGGGTATGACTTCAAACTGGGAATAGCTTTATGTTAGATATTAAGAAGAAATTCTTTCCTGTGAGGGTGGTGAGGCACTGGAATAGGTTGCCCAGAGAAGTTGTGGATGCCCCATCCCTAGAAGTGTTCAAGGCTAAGTTGGATGGAGCTCCGAATAATCTGGTCAAGAGGAAGGTATCCCTGACCATGGCAGAAGGGTTGGAGGTAGATGATCTTTAACATCCTTTCTAACCCAGGCCATTCTATGATTCTATGTCTGCAATGAAAAATAGAACTTACAGCTAGAATTTAGTCCTTGGACATCTAAGTAAAGAAAATTACTAGCATGTGAATTAATACAAACACTTGGCAATGAATATAAAATACATTTAATCTTTCCAAATAAGAGAAAATGGTGTATTTTAATGGAATCTGGTGCATTGGACATCCTAGACAGTTTTCTTTTAATTTCTTTTTTTTTTTTTTCTTTTTGTAGACTTTTTTGTCCCAATTGGTCCTAGATCCACCCATCATTAAATCTACATCTAACTTCAATTTTTATTAAAAAATGCAAACAAACAAACAAATAAAAACAAAAACCAACCAACCAAAAAACCCAAAGAAAGCCCACAACCCACTGTGTAATCTTTGTTTTGTTTGTTTGTCTTTGTTATATTCCATAATTGAGAGCAGCTATAAGCCAATCACTGCACCACCAGCAACCATCTTAAGCCACATATTTCTGTTCAATATTTCTATTTGTTTTAAGAATGGGGGCCCTTTAGAACTGAGTAGACTGACACATTCAGTGCTATATAGCACCAATAAGAACATGCATAATAATCATCATTAGTCTGAAAGAAATTGTCAGACAATGAGTTCTCAGACCCAGGTGAGCAAGATATTCTTCTCAAGTCAATTGCAATTTCCTTTGTAAAGAGGAATGCACCATTTATTCTTTGTTTTTGTATTTATTTCTTTCTTAATATAGTTTTTATATATTTTATCTTTCCAAAACCTTAAATAAATATTGCACAAGTCAAATTAGAAATAAACAGCTTTGTAAGGAAAGGTAAGTACAACATAACTTAAGGCAAGTTCAGAACCGCAAGACAAAAACCAAAGGAAAAACATCCCACCAAAATAACTCCCCTCCCTCCTGAAAGTTTTACTCTGAGGATAGGGGTTTCTAATGTGAAGTCAAGAGGCATAATTTTAAAAAGATAATTTTTGTGTGAAGAGAGATAGATTAGTTTATTGATAATTTTCTCTTTTGACTGTGCCTGAAACCAAACTGCACATACCATATGCTAGCATATGCTAGTTGTAAAATGATGTGTGATCTATACTGGTGGTGAAAAGCTTAATTCCACACTAATTAGACACGCCTGGTTAAAGATACACAGGCAATAAAAGTAATAATGGGTTCACAACAAAGACTGCTGTGATCATGCAAATCAGACACCTGAAATTCAAGGAGCTACTACAAAGAGAAAAGAAGTGGGGGAAATCAAAGTAAAGCTGTTATAATGGGACAGTAATTATATTGCACCTCTGTGATTTGGCTGAGACAAGGTTTCAGGATAAGTTAGCAAAATGTCATACATGCTATGCAGTGGAATTTGCAGTTGAAAATTAATAGGAGGAAAAAAAATCTATATTGAATGTTTGACATGGAAATGTATGCAAGAAGAGGGTTTAAAGAGAAATAAATGCTAAAACATCTGCTGTCTTTGTAATTTAGTAGATACTTTTGTTTTGCAGATCATTCAAATTCTTTCTGATTATTTTAGTCTTCTCTAATGTATAACAGTAGCTGAGATGGTGAATAAATGTTTGTAAAATGTCAGCTTGTTTTCTATTTAAAAGAAGAATCCTTTTATGTTTCCTCAGCAGCTGCTTCATTTAATAACTCTACCAGATGTCACATTTAAATTGTGTTTGCATTTAAGGCTTTGAAAAGCACTGGAACAGAGAGAGCCTTTAGAATTTCAGCAGCTATACCACAGTTTCTTACAGTTATCCAACTTTGTAATTATAGGAAAAAAACCCCTTAATGGTGAAAAAAATGTAAGGCTTAAATAAGATATTAATATGCAACAGCATACTACAGATATGTTACAGGGGGCAATTTAGTGCAATCTAGTTTTCTTAACAATAGAATTCCCATTTCTCTGGAACTTTGGTAAAGGCAGCAAGGCTAAATACTATTAAAAATTAGCTAGGGTAAGGGATTGATAATATTCAGAGGATTTTGCTATGAAAAGTCATCACTCACAAAGTCAATCCCAACTGTCGACCATTTTTAAAGACCCACTGAATACAATTGAAAATGGATCAGATCACCACCTCATTCTTCAGAGTTTTGCCAAATTAAGTCACTGGACTTCAAACTCTAAAAAATACCAGAAAAAAAGTAGAATTCTTAATTTTGATTCAAGACATTTTGTACTGGGGTTTTTGGGTTAATTGCATATGTTCACAGGCACAAAAAAATGCACACACAGTCCTGAAATTTATTACCTGTTTTTGTCACATATCAATATGATGTTGAAATATTTTATGATTGTTTGTGGATTTCTTCTGTGGTGGTGAGATTTTTGGTGTGTTGTTTGTTTGTTTGTTTTGGTTTGTTGTGGAGAGGTTTTTTGTTGGGTTTTTTTGTATGTTTGTTTGTTTTTACCATTCATTAGATTTCTAAGGCACCTCCTATCAACATCAGGTATTGAAACCTCATCAGGGTTACAATAGGCTTGTAACCCTAGGCAACAATAAGCTTGTTTATGTTAGCATTTTAAACAGTTATGAGCAGCAATTTCATCTCTTGTTGTCAAGCAATAAGCTTGAAGCAGCAAGTTCTTATCTGCTAGGGAGTGATCAAATCCTAAAATGTCTCTGATATCATCATGACTCTGTGTTAGTTTTCCCATTGCAATAATAGGGCAAGCTACATCATGAAGTAAAATGATAACTTTTTTTAATTTCTAATTTTAAAGCAATAAATGATTTTCTTTTTATTTTTTTTTTTAAATATATTAAGATGCTTCTGATTAAAGTAATTTTGGTGGCACAGACTATTCCTTGTTGGGAGAAAATGAAAGCTCTATCCAAGATTGTAAGAGAAATTTAGTATCAAGCTGGAAGTATTTTTTTAGTTATTGTACTTTTAGTAAAATTTTAGTTTTAGTTTCATGTGTCCCTGCAGGATTCATTACAGGAAAGAGTTTAAGAAGGAGAAAAGAAATAGCATGAATTCATATATACTTAATTTGTTCCCTGATTTTTGATTTCTTCTATTCTTTGCTTATGCATTCCATTTTTCTTCAGAGTAGTGGTTGGTGATGGGAACACTTCTCCAAGTGTGGAAAAAGGGTAGCCCAGTGCTAGAAGTGGAATGTTTACTATTTATTGTATGTGGCTCACAAGCTGATGCTAATCTTTGTATGTGATCTTATTGTGATGGAAAGATGTGGTTCATTTCTTGCAGCCTGGATGTTTGTTATCTCCTGTCACACTCTACTGGCTGCATGAACAAGCTGAGCTTACTGAAAGCTTTGTATATGTATTAATATACATAAAATATATTAATATGGCCATTTTACGTGTGTGTGTGTGGATTACAATTGGATGATTAACCTCATCTCATCTACACTTGTGATGTCAGAGTCCCCAGTGCTGAAGCAAAGGAGATTGGGCCAGTCCTTCAGATCCTCTTGAGTGATCTGGAATCAGTGTTGGGCAACAACAAGACTGTACCACAGGAAAGAAGGTGACTCTAAGAAGAGAAGTGAGAAAAAAGGTCATTTTGTTTCTCAGCACTATAAATGCACTCTGATCCAGAGCAGAGATAAATACTAAGTTCTTTAATCCATGTTCTGAACAAGCTGTCTGAAAGACTTTTTAGTGCATGTCCATTAAACTGCCAAAGCTCTGAATAGATGTCTAATTCAGTCTATGAAGTTCTGAGTCTAGAATTAAAGTTTAATATTTAAAATACATCAAATGATACACCTAGAACTTGAAATTCTGGTTACATTTTACTTGAACTTTACCACTGCCATCAGCAAAGAAAGGATATGGTCCTGTTCTTTTGTTTTTGAGCTTTCCCTTGTTTATTGGCAGAAACAAAATCTACCCATGAAAAAATATCTATTTATATGGTTGGCCAGAGGGGACAAGGCTATCTGTGGTTGTTTTGAAGACCAGAATCTCTTGAAATTCCCACAGAATTTTAGAGTTGGGAGAGAATTGCTAGGTTTTTGGTTTATTTCTCTCTGGTTAAATGGATGTCTACTTTGTAGAGGTACAGCTCTGGATCTGGTAATGAAAAACTACTTTTAGTTTTATGAATCAGAGGAGTCTAGTCTGGTTTGTATCATCCTAATGCAGAACATCAAGACAAGCCAAAATAGTTATGCTCTGAAAGTGGTTAGATACAAGAACCTGGGGAAATTATTTCATGCACATGTGCTTTATATATCTTAAGACAGGGGAGAGTAATACACTCAATAAAAATAAAAGCTTTCATTTCATGCTGTATGAAATGTTTGAAATGTGTTCATAAATTTTGAAGCATTGTAATATATTTAAAGTTAGGATGACTGTTCAAAATGCTTATATTGAGAAACAAGCCCCTCCTCCCCCAATCTCCTTCATTTTCTCCTCAGTAGTAATAAATATAAAATTTATTTACAATTCATAATAATTTGACTGTCTTTTGGAGTACATGTTTTTACTCTTGTGGAAAAAAGAAAGCTATGCATTTTACTCCAGCTGGAGTTTATGGTTTTTAACACTTCTCCACATGGTGGCCAAAAAGAACTTGTTTTAAAACTACTGCTGCTAGTTTTTCATTTATACTGTCAAGATGCTATTTTGCTGTTACCTGAGAAGTTGTACATATTTACTACAAACGTGCTGAAAGATAACAAGTTTGGACAGGATATGGAAAAATGTATTTAATCAAACCAGTTACTCTGGTGTATAAGCCCCAAGCTAGTCAGGTTCTGGCAGCTGCTATGGTTTTGGAATACATTAGACAACATGAAATCTCACAAACTTTGACATTACAGAACATTTTTCATAATAGAGCATTGAAATATTATATTCCATTCATATACTTCATTCTGTAATTTCAGGATTTATCTGAAAAAAAATATTAAAATTAACAGCCTATGCACTTAATTGGGTTTTTTATTCTTAACACACATTGGATAAGCACTTTAAATATTCCTCTTCTAATGAGAAAGTAGGCAATGTATTGTATTTATTAGCATGCAAAGAAAATACTAGTTTTAGTTTGTTGACTGCAAGTGGAAGTGTTAGCATTGGATTCTTGGGGCTATTTTCCTTGACAAAGGAGGTAGTACACACTTTTAAGTTCAATATTAACTCTAATTTTGATAGAAATTCTGCTTTACTAAAGCTGTAATTTTTCCTAACTATATTTCTGTTTGTGAAAATATATTGCTTTATGTATATTCCAAAGACCTTATGAAGAGTCATAAAAAAATACTTTATACTCAAAGTATAAACTAGACAGAATGATTCTGTCTGTGTTCTGCCTCTGTGCATGGAAAATGTAAAAATTATTGGAAGAAATGTCATTGGAGAAAAGTTAGGAAATTGAATTCCTCAAAGTATACAGCACAGAAAATGTGTCAGCTAGGACCCTTATGACATTTCTGTGTGCTCTGTTGTCATTACAGATTATGTCTGGGTATCTTCAATCTCTTAATAATTATAAAAATTTACCATATACAGATTTGAGTCAACTACATCTCTACCCACGTAGAGTGCAACTCTCTGAGGGCTAAACCACACAGGGGGAATAGCAACAGGTCTTATTAGCTGATTAATCAGTAATAAATAACTATAAATATCTCTGCAAAAGTTAACATTGTGAGAGTCCATCAGGAAACTCCTTCTGATATTTTTATTAAAGAAAAAACTGCATTCAGATTTGTCTGGGATTTTTGAAACTTATGGTCTTATTGCCTAGCTTCACTTAAAGTACAGTTTGGTTTGCCCTATCCTTAACAAGAAAATTTAAGATACATGAACAATAATTGTTTAGGGAGATAAATAAGCAAAGTGAGTTGAAGAGAGGAAGCAAATATTCATTGGATATTCATAGCTGCACACACTAGCAATGTACTCCAGTTATGCACACATCAGCACTGCTGCAGTACTTCTAGAAACATAGACCTCATGTTATACAAGCCACAGCTTCTAGAAAGAAATCTAATAATCTGCTACCAATAACCAGCCACATGCTAATATCATTAGGATTTTTCTTGTTTTTATAATAATGTGAAAAATATCCTGTGTATCTGGATTATGCGGTCTTTGGAACTGAAGATTGCCATAAATCTATCAAGAACTTCTGAGCCACCAAATAATGCAGTACTGCTTGATAGGTTTGGTGGGGTTTGATATCCAACAAGCTGCTTAAAATGAAGAATTGTGTCTGGGGAGTTGTCATCATAATAGTACCTGAACCATTACACATAACTCATCAACATATGCATAGAATCAGGTCATAAATTTATATGTAACCTAGAGAATGAAGAATGAATTTTACTGCATGCATTTTCTATAATTTTAGTAGGTGAATTTAAAATTGTTTATTTTTCAAACTGCTAACCATGTGCTACAACTGCACAGACAATAAATATTCTATATATGTACTTATTTGTGTTTAATATGTTTGATTGACAATTTTTTTTAGGAGCTTGGACTTAACATTGTTTGGCTTTCAGTATCTATATGGGTATTTACCACAATAGAAGCAAAGTTAGTGGATTTTTTTTTTTCTTCTCAGTGTTCTCATAATTCCAGGCATTTAATTGCTCTTATAGTGTTCATAAAATTAAAGACACATGGAATGCATCATATAGAGTTTATACAAGTTGCTCAGGACAACTGAATGAACTTCTAATATTCACTTCCTAGATGCTAGTGCTTATGATTACAGAAAAGCCAAAAACCTCAAAAATACTGTAGAGAGAATAAGAAGATAGCTGATAGCTGTCTTTTAAATGAAAACAACAACAACAACAACAAAAACAACAACAAAAAAGATGTATTAGCAGTAAATGGACAGCCTTTTTTTTTTTTTTTTTTTTTTTTTTTTTTTTTTTTTTTTTTTTTTTTTTTCTTCTTTTGGGATGTCCTCTGCCTAAATGTAGCCATATGTTGTTTTCCCTCTTGCCTTGTAGTTGAGAGATGAGGTTTCTGGATAGGAATGTGTTTAGACCATGCATATCACAAGACACTTTGTGCTCACAAAGGGAACTACTTCTACCAGTGCCAAGAAATTAGTATAGTTTTAAGACCTGGATGGTAAAATAAATCAACATAATAGTATTGCATCTACAAACAGAAGAAAAAGGTTAGGAAAAAATAGCATAGGACTTCACATCCCATTGAAAAGAAACCTCTTGAAGGTGGCCTCTAGTAAACACAATATATATGAGGGTTTTCTTCCTCAGCTTCCAAATGTGTACTAATGACAATGGTGTGAGTTGCCCACCTGCCATGCTGTTCACTGCAGTGATGATCCAACCCTGGCATTGACTTCATCCACTTCCATTTTTGTGTAGTCTGGAAAGGAGACAATGAAATTTTCACATGTTTTAGCCACTTGGGCTTTTTTATTTTTCATAAATGGTGACATAGCAAGAAAATAAACAGCAAAGCTAGGAAAGTAATCAAGTATAATTTTTATTCCTACAATGAAAAGGGGACTACAAAATTAAGAAAAAAATTTTTTAAATAATTTTTTTTTCAGAATTAAGCAAAGCAGGTTATAGAGCCATAATTAAAGAAGAATGAAAGATATATATGCAAGAAAATACCTTAAAACTAAAAAATAAAAAGTATTCTTTAAAATTAAGACATTCATAAAAATGTATTCCAACTATTATCTCAAGAGAAGCTATCCTGGAAGAATTAGGAACCTTAGTTACACGGGTGTTTGTCTTATGGAATGTTTGAAATTAATGATAGCATCTTTTCTGTAAATTGAATCAGGATAACTTAAAACTGGGGTGACATTTTGTTTCCATTTATAAAACTACATGAAAAAATCCTCACACAGACATGATCTTCCCTTTTGACAATGGTTCTTAATGATAGCATATTGTATAAATAGTGCCCTGAACACTCAATGAGTCTTTGTGCTGCATTTCATTCTCTGTATTTTTACCTGTCTGTCCAGCAGTAATATGGATAAATAAAATTAAAACTGAATAGAAGCAGAGAGATACTTCTCTGTTCAATTTAGAAGCCTTTCAAAAATTTTCATAACATCCATTTCAGGTTAAATGCATTTGAAATTTGTCAACACAGCTCTATACTGACCTAATCCGTGTAACATTTTCATGAATATTTTGTGTTTGATGTATATATAAGACACTGGGGATTTTGTGACTGTACATTCCCAGATAGTCTCTGCAGTAGTTAATTTTTCACTTTTCTAATCCATTTTCAGAAATTTGCTTCTGATTCCATCTGTCACTAATAGTAATTGAAGTTCTGTTGCAAGAAAATACAAACATTGCTAACAAAGTGATATTCTGACTGTCATTACAGCATTTTTATTTGATTTTTAAAGACAATCTTTATATTTCAGTGATATTTAAAAAAGTATCTCCTTTCTTCTTTAGATAAGCCATTTTTGAGTTTGGTAAACAACTTGGCTATTCTCAGTGCCTATTGTGATAGGTATTTTATATTGCAGCTGTATTGTTGTTTTTAATTAGCAACTAATTTAGCAACATCATTGTAATTTTACATGGTAATTTTTACCATTAACATTAGGGAGTTATTATATTACAAATTTTCATTTAGATAAAACATGTACAATTACATCTTTACAGATGAGAAATACTCTGTAATTGTATTCCTGAACTGAAAATGGGTGGCATATGCTATGGTATCTGTAGTTTAATTAAAGTTTTTAATAGCAATGGTGCTGTAGGCATAGAGCAGAAACACAACTAGGATTTTGAGAAGCCTAGCAAAAATCTCTGCTTCTTTGCATATATTTTAACTAGTAATGGCACCAGCATTTAAGTTGTTATGGAAAGAGAACCCAACTCTTCTGTAGTTTATAGTCTTATTCCTGTATCAATAGAAGTACTTAACCTTATAAAATCATCATTAATATATAAATAACCACATTTGTGTTTAATGTTGTGCACTTTGGGACAGGACTTGAGGGGAAATACATAGATTCTTGGGGGTTTGGTTTATTTTTCTGCCTAGGCCATCCTTAGGCAGAAACTTCTTGAGAAATTTTTTGGTAATTTGCATATAGGAATAGGAAACTCCAATTTAGTGGTCACATCTAATACATTACTTATATTAATTAATTTGGTTCTTCACTCAAGGGAAGTAACTTTTTTTCTTTTTTGTTCACACCCTCCACTCCACACCACCTCCCGTGCAGCTTTCAACAGATCTTTAGTATTCAGGTACTACTAATAATGAACAAATGTCCTTGTCAATATTTTGAAGACACCCAAGGTGCAAATCACCCCTCCAGTCTCTCCTTCTGTGACAGTGAAATAGTGGTTAATGGCCACCATCCATCTCTCACAAACTTCATTACAAGATGTAAAACACCTTGACATCATAATAGATGTTCAAAAAAATGTTAAGATAAAGGTGAAATAACCCAGATGTTTAATACTGTTGCCATGTTATGACTGATAAAAAAAAAGAGTATATCAACACTTCCAGACTGGATTTACATCTTATTTCTTATCCATTTGTATTACAGTTTGATTGTAACTCAGCTGTAAATTCAAATTCACCTTTAATTCACCCTTCTACAAGACTTTGTCTCAGAGAAGTTGGTTACTTGACTGATTATGCTTTGGATTGTACAGTTACTTTATGCCTTGAATAAGCTTATTTAATTCAGGTTAATTTATCTTTTACATTTTGTGTTGTCACTTCAATTTCCTTCCTTTATTTTCCCAGCTGTTTTATTCACTTTATTCCATTGCTCCCCAAGCCTCAGAACAAATGCACAGTACTGAATGTGTTACAATTTCAATAAGTAATCACAAAATAATACACAGAGTTGGAAGGGACCAACAAGGATCATTAAAGTCCAACTCTCCTCCAGGCTGAACAGACCAAGCAACCTTAGTTGCTCCTTGTATGGCTTCCTCTCAAGGCCCTTCTGTTGCTCGTTCTCTTGCTGTTCTTACTAAGCCTTCTGTAGCTTACACATTTTGGAGTCAGAGTTTCTCATGGATTTTCATGTAAACAAAGCCATGTTTTTGTAACTGTCTATATTGTTTACATTCTTCTCTTTAGGAGGGACAATTGATGGACACTTTCTCAGACCAGTGAAATAGAAGAGGTCGAATCTCAGTCTTCCAATGTGGTCTCATTTCTAGAAAACTGCATAAACTGAAAGTGAAAATTAAACTTCCTCTTTTCCCGCCTCACCACAGCTGTGGTGTCTGTATCTCTCTTGTCACGGTAGTGCATCATCCTTCAGTATTTTTGTTGCCCTCCTTAGAAGACTCTTAGCATTTCAGTGTCTTTCTTATATTGTGGCACTCAAAGCTGCCCCAGAGATGACGCCCCCCAAAGCAGAGCAGAGAGGACAATCCCCTCCCTTGCCTGCCTGCCCATGCTGAGCCTGGTGCCCCCCAGGACAGGGTTGGCCCTCCTGGTGCCAGGGCACTCTTGGCTCATGTTCAACCTTCTCTTCAGGGGTTCCCTGCCTTCGAGGGACTCAATGGTCCATTGATCCTCTATAGGTCAAATGCAAAGAAAATAACTTACCCATTGTTGAGATAGGTGCAATAAGCTTGAAAATGTACACTGAAGTGACGTAAATCAAGCAATAAATGAACAGAATATCTGTCTTTATTAGGAGGAGAAATATGTTATCAACTATAGGAAAAAGATGGTTTTCCTAACAATTCTATAAGGGGAGGGGGGAAAAGAAAAAAATCCCACAAAACCCACCCTATCAAATAATGAAGTGAATTTTTTACCATTGTTACAGAAATGTAGAAATGAGATTACTGTTACGTGGTGTGTCCTATGGTGCAATGTAGTCATAGTTAAAAAGGAAGTTGAACAAAAGTGAAGTGTCTTTTCCAGATGGTATCTGGAATACCTAATCTTATGAAGTGTTTCCCATAAATGTATAAGAAATAGGTATTTGCCCTTGTATCATTTTCAGACAGATATATACAAAAGAATGATTAAATTAGGAACATTTTTATTGGTTTATTGCACAATGTTACAGCTGTTACTGTGCTGTGAACAAAGAAAGTAATGTAGAAAATTTCTGCATCTGCTTTACATCTGAATAATGTGAACAGCCTGTAGGAAACTGATGAAGAGAGAAAGGATTCCTGTTTCACTTGGAGTGGCAGCAAAGAATAACAGCTGTAAGTTGATATGGTGGAGTGTTTTCAAAGCAGGGTGTGGTTTTTTCTGTATTTTTAAGTTTTTATTTAATAATTAGAGGTTATTTCTGGCATCAAAGTTGGAGATGTATGTTAGTGGAATCCTCACAAAGTGAAGTTCCTTAAAAAATAATTTAAAATGTAGCTAGAACAGAGTGCACATGTTAAAATTATTCACCCCGTCATTACCTGGTTTAGAGTTATATTGCTTCTTACCATCAAAGAGAAATTGTTTTTCATTATATGCCCCCCATTAAGTAAATCACTAATTTCGTGCAACAGGTGCGTCTTCTGTCTGGATTAATTTGCAATCAGTGCTGGTCATTCACTCCACAGTTATCCACCTCATTATCAGAATTTAAATTGGCTACTGTAGTCAGAAAGGCTTTGACCTGTGTTTTTATTGCCTCCTTAGATTACATCTGAGACAGCTTTTCTGACATATTTTTTCTTTTGGCTACCCTTGGCTCCCTTAATATTTTTCAACTCAAATGGCACATATTCTGTTTCTGTGCTGAAGGTTTGCAGCTTAGAGCCCAGCAGAAGCAGATTTCTCTCATTTTAACCAAATTGGAGGTTTCTAAGTTGAGTTTGGTAGGGTTTAGCAGCTCAAGTACCTGCTGAAAAGGCAGACGTGCCAAGCATTCACTAAACTGGAAAGTTACCTTGCTATTTGTAAGGGAGTGAGGAAAAGCACACTGGTATCATAACCTTCAAACTAATGAAATGGAAAGAGGTATACAGTGCTGGCAGTTCACCTGGACTGTCTTAATGTCACTGTCACACGTTGGAGGCAGAGATCTCTGCTGGAACCAGTTTTCTGACACAAGTGCAGAAAACAGTCCTGCCCTTCTAAGGCATGAAGTTTCACATGTCCCTGTCCTCATCAGCATTTCAGGAGAGCCAGAGGTCTCAACAAAACTATTGTCTGTGACCAAAGGCTTTTTATTCACAAACCTGGAAAAAAACTTAAAGAAAACCTTTAGATGACATTGCTTGACATGCAAGGAAGATTCTTTTCTTAGTGTTTATCTGCAAAGTGCTGCTTCTGAGCATCTTTGTCTTATGTTGCACAAGTCAGATAATCTACTCAGTAACTTCAATGATAATAAAATCAGTAAGACATTACATTACGGTGAATTTGACCCAGAGCAGCCTGTCCAGAAATTGCATTCCCTAATTATGTTTTTCTTTCCTTGTATGGGTGTTGCTCAGTAAGCAGTTTATAAGATAACATGATCTTGCAGCTGTGTGTTTCACAGTCCTTTCCATTCACGTCTTAAATGAATATGCAGTCAAAATATCGTATGAACCTTGAAAACAACAACATTAATGTTTTGATTATTTTTTAAACAATTAAAAGAAATGGAAATATAAAGGTTTTATTGGAACGGAGCACAATATAGTTACTAAGTATTAATCTAATGTTTATATTTAAATGAATCCAAATGTGACAGTACACTATAAGGCTAATCTAATTTTAACACTGCTGCATGCTGGATGTAATCAGGATGTCTCTAAAGCATTTACTAATTCCCCAATTAGTTTTGTTTAAGGATTTTTTTTTAGATGGGAAAGACATTGGCTTTTTTTTTTTTTTTTTTTTTTTTTGTTCTCTCCTGCATTCTTCCTTCTTCTCTTTTCCCTTGGCACTAACACAGGCAGGTGTGTAAAGGTTGGGGTCTCAGGTGCTGCCCTCAGAGCAACTTTGCTCAAAAATGCTTTACAGGAGTGTGCTTTTGTGGCCTCACCAGACCAAAACCCCAAGAAAACTAGAGCTGCTTGTGTGTGGCACGAGGACTTTGCCTCCTGCATGCCACACTTTGGCACAGGACTGCCGCTCTCTGGTGCCCTCCTCACAGGGGCCAGTGATGATTTTGCTGATTGTGATCTGTATTCCCCACGTGCTGAAAATAACCTGTCTCTAGAAGCTGTGTTTATTGAGAGGGTCTGTATCCATAGTTACATGGTCTCACTTCATCTGTGCTTTCAACTACCACATCATACATATTCCTGACAGAGCAACAGGGCTCTCTGCACGTTCCTTCTTCCCACATTTAGGCATTGAAACAGTCTTGATAAACACAAATACAAATTCATTGCTATTAATCACCTCCACAATTCTCTTGAGCAGAACGTCCCCAGAGCCTCCTGAAGGTATTGTATCACTTACATGACATCAAGCATCAACATATATGGCAGCACTTTCTGCCCTGAAAGACCCCAGCAGCAATTAAACCCTCACTAATTATAAACAAACAGCAATAAACCTCCTTTATTCAATCACACAAAAAAAATTCCATTCCTTGCTATCTTGACATCTACCCACCTATCTATCTGTCCTACCACACAAGGAGTTTTGCCATGAGAAACGTTTTGAATAGCACCTTTCTATGGGTTTGACCCCAAACCCCAAATAAACAGTAAAATGATGCAGTTATCACAGCCCTGGACCAGCTCATGTGCAGCTACATTTGTAAAATGCTGAGGCAGCCCAGCTTTCTCCGTGAATGGCGATGGTACAGGAACCTGTGCCAAATGTTATTCAGGCTTCCCCTGACAATAAATAGCCAAAAATGACATCAGTATGTAACATATCACATCTTATCAGAATCCTCTCGCTTCTAACTGGATGGGCAGCACTTTGTGCAGATGCTGCTCCCAGTTCTTGAAATGTTTGTTCAGTCTACCAAGCTCTTTTTTTCCCTATGTCCTAAAAACTTCTAAAAGCATCTGAATGGATGGAGAAATATTAAAAAAAAAAAAAAAAAGAAAAAAAAAAGAAAAAGAAAAGAAAGACAAATCTCTGTGAGAAGAATAATCCCATAGGAAGAAGCCACCGAGCAGAAGTATACGACTTTTTGTCTTTCTGCAGCTGCAACATGATCCCTCCTTTGGTAACACAGAGCGCTTAAAAGTCAAAGACACCGAAGTTAGCCAGTTTTAACCCGTCTTTCACCCTCTCCCCCCGCCTCAACTGCCAAATTAGAACTCTCAAAAATCCCTCCAGCTCAGGCAGCCCTGCAGCTGATGCCACAGGCGCTGCTTGCGGCGTCCCCATCCGACTCGGAGCAGCAAAGTGGTAAAAAAAAAAACTTTCCCAAAAGTTTGATTTTTTTCTTTTCTTTCTTTTTTTTTTCTTTTTTTTTTTCTTTTACCTTGCGCAGAGTTCCCTGCGAGTTGAGATGCTCCCAGGACTCTCCAGCAGTTTGAAACGGAGGGCAGCGAAGCGCAGGAGGAAGTTTTTGGTGCTCACCTTAAGTCAGCGTGTGTGTGTGTGTCTGTCTATGTCCCGAGTGTCTCTTTGTGGCTCTGGGTGGCAGAGGACCTGATCCAGGGAAGAGAGAGCCACTTTCTCACCGAGAGGAAAAGAAAAGCAACACGTCATGAGTTAAGTACGCCTCCAAGATGTCTTAATTACAGCCCAACGTGCTTCCATTCAGACCCCAGGAATGAGAGGAAAAAATAAACCCCCACACGCGCGGTTTTCCCTGTCGCTCACACACCCACACACACCCACCCCGTCCCAGCAGGCTGCCCTCTCCCTTCAGGTCCCTGTCTTCGCCCCTCGGGTCCATCCCGCCCAGATCCACACCTAAAAAAGCCCCTCTCAACTTCACACAAGTCCTGAGGAAAAAAAAACCCCAAAAAACAACAAAACCAAAACTACACGGGGCTTAGGAAAGAAGAAGAAAGAAAAAAAAAAAAAAAAAAAAAAAAAAAAAAAAAAAAAAAAAGGAA
>VZUI01003408.1:0-25494 GCA_013401135.1 Cettia cetti
ACTATCTCTTTGGCATTCCTTAACATAATTTCTAACTGCGCCACAGGTCCAGGCCTGCACTCAGGCCTGTCCCTGGGCCTACCTAAAAGGCCTCAGGCCTACTACCTGGCCCACTAACTCAGGCTGGGTTGACCACCCTCACTCAGGAGCAGATTATGCCCCTGCTCCCTGAGAAATTCCACTACACAAGAGTGTATTACAGAATTAATTTAAGCCTTTCTTGTAGCTCCTTGGCAGTTTTCAGGTCCCTCATTAATTCTACTCACTCAAAATGAATCCATTGTAAATAGCAGTGCAGATCCCACTCAAATGTGGTTCTGGTGTCAGACCAGAAATCACCAAAACTGTCCATTTGAATTCAAGGGAGAGGATAGGCAAGAGGTACCATCTAGCCGAAGAGGAGCTGGTTTTTATTGACAGGAATGACATTACAGAATACCTGAGTATAAGAGAAGAGCTGAGAGATTTCTCTCTGAGTGTGCTGTTCTGTCAACTCTCTGAAAGCGGCACTAAATGCCAAGGTCAACTGAAGTATATTCATCCTCACTAGGCATAACTGCAGAAAAGTTGTGCATGATAGACCTTCCCATTAAAAAAGAATTATTCTATCTCCAAGTGTTTGTGTCACTCTCAGTAAGCAATAAATCCAGCTGACCTCATCTTGGGAATAGGAATAACTGTAGCTAAGAAGGAGCACTAAAATACAGCCCAGCCCTCTAACTGCATGCTGGGCTGGATGGAAGTGGATAAATCTGGCTTTTTGAACCTGCTGCTGGAAACAGGCTACTGCAATCTGAATCCCACTTTCCTAAAGAACCATCCCTCCTCTCCTGATGTATGCTGTCTGTCCTGGTTTAGAGAGACAGTCATCCTCTGAGGAATACAGTGTATGACCTGACTCTCTAGTGTTTTATCCAGGTAAGAAGTCTGGCCCCACCCCCAACACTGGGTGGAGCATCTCCCAATGGGATGATGGAATGTGTCATGTGATTGGTGAGCCTTAATTATCAGCAGATATCCCCGTGGTGGGGAGGATGAGTGATGAAAGAGATAAGAAACACTGCCCCACCTGGTTTTAACAGCTGGGCCATTATCAGAAAGCATCCACACACCGTCCCTACACCCACCCCCGCAGTTACAAGAGATAAAGAAAAAAACACATTTTCCCCAACTGCTTTCAACAAATGAAATAGAATACACATTTTTTGGTTCCATAACCCAAGACACTGTCCCAACACAGCTTTTCAGGTGGCTCTTCCCAAGGTTCTTCAAGTCTCCCAAAAGTCTCCTACTCGTTGTTACCTGCCAGCTTTTTCCCTGGGTTTTTGCCACTAAAGGCCTCTGTAAGCACATGTTGACCTGAGTCACATCATCCACCTTGATCCAGCTATCTTTTCAAAACTTTGTTTCTAAAATCAATTTCATTACTATTGAAATGATAGAAAGTAAGGATGGTGTGGAAGAGGATCACAAGGAGTAAACATGGATGCAGATTTTTGAGGTCTGTAGTATAGGTAATTTAACAGCAGAAAACCAACAGTTTACAAAAGTTTCAGCTTTACTCAATAATGCTCTTCTTACCTGAACATCAGGGGGGTTCTCTTAGCTCTCTTACTGTAAGAGTGGAGTCTACCAACTCCTCCTCCATGATGATGACTATTTCTTCTTTAGTCTCACTTCTGGGATCCAGACTGTTCAAAGCCCCATCCAGCCTGACTTGAACACTTCCAGGGATAGATTATCCACAGCTTCTCTGGGGAATATGTTTCAGTGCCTTACTACCTTACTACTCTTACAGTACTGGTTTAAAAACATTCATATTTTGACCAACACCTCAGTGATTCTTTGCCAGGAAGGGAAGCACAAGTAAACCTAAGAAGAATTCCAAATCTCTCCTTTTCACAGGCCCTTTCTTTTTTCCTGACCATAACTTACCATTTCACTGGCTTAGTATGATAAAACCCTGCCTCATCTTCAATTCTGAGTGCACATCCAGGTTCTGTAGAGCTAGCTTGTGAATAATTTTTTGTGAAAAACATTCCTATCTGGCTACTATCATGCTACTAAAATTCACTTTTAGACTCCCACTTCCATCTTGCTCACTGTAATATCACTTAATTTGGCTTTTAAAAATAAAAATAATAGTTCATAGCCATTTCAGACATGGCAGGCAGTATCCTATTTCTATCCAATCCCTAAAACTACACCAGCTTTTTCTGTATTCCTCTATGGGCTCCTTCCTGTTTCACAAAAGCCATAAACTCATTTTTCTCCTTCACTTTTAAAGTATTTCACTACCTCTTCCCCAAAATCTTCCATTAACTATTGAAAGACTATTTTCAGTCCTAATTGGTCCTATGACCTTTCCCACCACCATTTATTTGCTGCGGGTTTTGGAATTAGCACCTTTCCATTTGTCTTCCCTCTGTTCCTTATGACACCTTTGCTTGAAACTGTATATTCTCCTCAGCAGCAATATAACCAAATAAAGTCAGACACTGAGATAACAAAGCACCAATTTCCTGTTTCCTTACAGTCTCTAAGGTAGCTACCTGTGCTTGCTCACCTGTGGCTTCAAGCAGCAGCAACATCGGTGCAACAAGGGGTCACTGAAGTCTATTCTTTGCTTGTTGCTTTTGCCAATAACTGGGTGGAAAAAAACACTAATAAAAACAGAGATGAAAATAAGGTCCAGTAGGAATGTGTAGGTACAATTGTTTCTGCTGAAAGAAACATTTAGACTACAAATGCATTGCATGCTCAGAAATATGTGACAGTTCACTAAATTCAGAGGACTCAAAGTGAAATTATTCCACTTCCCTGCCTTGACCTCCTCTCTTTACAAGTCAGCAATTCCTGTATCAGTCTAACATGATCTAAATAATGTGTCATTCTTACTTGGGTTATGTCGACATACTCAGCATGTAGACCAGAGCCCCAAAGCTACAGGGCTATTCCCACACAGAACCGGATGGAGTACACATTCACAGCTACATCTGGCTGTATCCTGAGCAGCACCACGAGCCATATTTTGAAAATCAATTCTCAAAAATAGTCTGTCCAAAAAAAAAAAAGTGGGGAGGAAGAACTTCTGTCCTAAGTGAAGGCCATTTTGCACACCATCTGCAAAGGGATAATTAAACACGTTGTTTTTTGGCAGGATAAGATATTTCAGAATGATATCTGTAAGCCACCTCTTACTCAAATTCTTTACATCACCAGCAAAAGATCTTATACATTTTTTTTCCTTAGGTAAGAGTCTGCAACATGCAAAAAAGTTACATTTTCTAAAACTGGCTTCTTAGCGTGTAACAGAAGTCAAGTGAACTCCAAATGAATTATTTTGATTTGTTTAAAAATGTCACATTTTAAGCCATGGTTTTGATATTGCACACAGGTATTAGGCATGAATTTCAAAAGGTGCTTTCTGCTATATTTTCTATATCTTTTATTTGATTTTTGAGTAGACACAGCAAGGACTTCCCATGATAAAAATTAAGTACCATTAACAATTACATTATGCAGACATCTTATTTTATGTTCTCCTAATCCCAGTCTTTCTATTTTGTACTGCTTAATATGGCAAAGGGGTTTGTTTGGGGGTTTGTGGTTTTGAGGGTTTTATTCTCCCTATTAATCTTTTTTTTTTTTAATAAATATGAAGAGTACTGCCAGAGTATTTTACTGTTCTCTACCAGAGATTAGCAGGCTGCAAGCTACTGTAGAGATGCAAACCAAAAAAAAAAGGAATTTCTCACACAAAGAGGGTAAAATTATGTTTAAGAAATTTAAACACATACAGGCACAGAGGAGACTTTTTGGAGGGATGATAAAGATGACAAACAAATGTCTACTAAAGGTTCTTGGTACTCAGCTTCTCCAGCATGATCCATGTAAATTCTGTCGTCATGCATAACACCTATCAGGATATCTGAGCAAATATGTATAGAAACAGAAATTACAAGAAAACTTAAATGAGACCAGATTCAGCTTGGGGGTGGTGGGGTGAAGGAAAGAAATATGTACCCCAAGCCACCCAACCTTCAACAAACACAATCCAGTGGAATACTCTCTTCTCCCTCCATAGGAACACGAGCTTTTATCTTTACCACCCTCACTCCACCTGATGGATTTCTACTGTCAAATATTATATTTGCATTACCAAAGAAAAGGTTGGCTATTTGATAGCACAACAACAAACCTGATTTAGCTAGAACATGCAGTAAGAAAAACAGCTATATAAACATCATTTTAACATAGCTGGCTGAGGTCAACTGCAGTTGAGAAAAAAATACATTAACTTCATACATGTCAAGGTAAGGATCACCCAATTTCAGCTGGGATTTTGACACAAAACAGCCACGTGGAATGTTTATCCCACTGTGAAACTACAACATTGTGGAGAAATGTATATATATTATCATTGGACACATAGAGATTTCATAGAGGCCTTTGAAGTGAGAAATTATATCCAAGACAGGCACAAAACATTCCTGGCAGATGAAGGAATTGTGGATAGTGAATAACTTGGGGTACACTCACAGATCTCATCAAAAGGGCAAGAAGCTACATGGGAGAGGAGAGGACCACTTGTATTCTGGAGTGGAAATGCTGGAGAGCAACATGTGGCTCTGTGGGGGAGAAGAGATAGGAGAAAAAGGGACTAAGTAAAGAGAATTTCCTGTACTGCCCTAGCCAGCCACAAGTGGAGTCAAGCAGGAACTACCATGTATTTATGAAGTAACATGCATGTTACTTAATCAAGGCTTAATGAGGTGAAAAAAACATCAGCAGAACTCATCAGCTGGATACCACTTTTTTCCACTAATGCATGCAGTGTTTTAGGACTAACATCTCATTAGAAGTAACGTTGCCCACTTCCCAGTCCATTATCACACAGAGTCTAAATCACACAAACACAAATATTCAGAGCTAGAATATCGTGTTGTTTCTCATTCAGAATATATATTTTTAAGGCATCCCACAAGCATCTCAGTTTGAATTTCCACTAATTCATATTCTATCCCCATCCCAGGTTGCCTCTCAATGCCAAGTCTATTGAGTCTAACACCAACAGAGCTGAGTCAGACAGCCTGTTGAATCCATGACATCCAAAAAGAGGAATATTTAGAAGTGTGGACACCAAATCAAGTGACCAATGCAAAAACATCATCCAGGTGCTCAAGGCCTTTCTCACATAGAATAAGCAAGGCCTTTCACATGTAGAACATGACCCTATGGTTATTTTGCAAACATTGTCATGCAGATTCAGTATTCCCCAAGAATTTCTCCATTGCACCAGTTACACAATACTCTCAGCTGCTTTTTTCCCTTAGTTTTAAAATAAATGCTCTTATGCTTTGTACAAAAGGTCTTACTTGCCAGTTACAATGTGGTTTTCACATGTGACTCAAGCAGTGCCTCAATGAGCTCCTTGGTATTGTTACCTTGTTATTGCAAGCATGAATTTCACCATTCAGTCTCTAGCTGTCATTAAATTTAAAGAGAGAAACAAGTCCCACTTTAACTGTCTGTCCCTTGGAAGCAAAAATTTGAGAAGATAATGAATGAAGAAACCTTTAAAGCTTTGAAAAGGTATGTACCACCATAAATCTTTTACTGCCTCTCCTCTTATGTATATGCCTTATTTCTTCATTTGCTAAGGTCACCTCTCTTAGAAGCCGAGACATCAAAACAAAGTTAATGACTGGAACAGAAGAGGTTGTAAATTCCACTTTGATTTTGGTTCTTCTCCACACTATGGAGTTGAAAGCTTTAAAGCAATTGTTCGTCTGTGACCACTTAAGCCCATGCTCCTGAATATGCCTCTGGATTCCTGGAGTTTGGACTGTGAACTAAGCCACCTGATGGGAATTTTTCAGTTTCTCTCTGTCTCTCTCTGTCTCTCTCTTTCTCTCTGCACCTCACATTTACTATTAAATAAAGTCCATGCTATTGTCTTTGGCCAAATGGTCTTGTTTGCACCTTAATTCAGGCAGAGGCATCTCTAATAATCAGATTTTAACATACACTACTGCTACACCTTTTACATCTACAACCTGACAGTCCTCATGCTCTCTCACGCTATTTATTACATAGGTAATATAGAAAAGCAGTGTATAATATATAAGCAATATAGGAAATCAGTGTATAATTGTTCTAAATTAATTAAGGTTTATCCAGCTGTTATTGTTCTTGCTGACACAAAAGCATTCCTTTTCTCCTCCATTCAGAGCTCTTCCCCAACACAAGCAGGAAAAGCAAAAGGAAAAAAAACCTTGGTGTATACAGTGGATGCAAATAACCAGTAGATGAGTATTTATATTTAGGATTAGAGCTTTGAATAGACAAACAGCAGATAAATGTGTGCCCTCAGTATCTAGGTTACATCCTTTAGGAATTTAGCCTAATATTCTCATTTCATAGGGAAAAGAAAAGATTTGAAGAAACAATGAGAACATGAGTAATGAGCTATGGGGGCAATACCGTTATGAGGGAGACACAGTGAACCACCACGGAGTCGGAGCAGGAAAACAGAGAGTTTAAATTTTCTTTCAGCTTATATAGACTTCTAGATAAGAGACTACATTGGAAGATTGAGGTTCAATCTCTTCAATTCCACTGGTCTTAGAAAGTGTCCATCAACTGTCCTTCCTACAGAAAGGAATGTAAACTATATAGATAACTACAGGAAAACATTGCTTTTTTACATTAAAGTGTGTGAAAGTTCTGACTCCAAACTAGAAGGCTGAAAAGCAAAGAAACAATGAGCTTACTTTGAAATATGAAAATAATGATACATGAATGCTTACCAGAAGCACATTAGATACATTCTTGAAAAGGTTAAAAGTTCAAGTAATGCAACATAAGGTACAAGATATAATGAGATGTAACAACTGAGAACCAGGAATAGCTGTTTTAAGTCAGATGACCATGCAAGCTTATTTACAAGTCAAAGGAAAAATAATCACCCTCACATTCCCATAAAAGCCCTTTCCAAAGCTCCCATTAACTGTGTTGATGCTTGCTGCTGCCAGGTTTAAAATAACTTGGCCTTCATTTCACAGAACTGATCCACCTCCACTTTCCGACCCTTCTCCCAGGTGGGCTGCTGAAGAAGGCCGAGAGGCTTCCCCCTCCCAGTAAACCAGAACTGGCCATCTTTTTAAGGACTGAATCAGCTCCACAACTGACATTATGAGGGACACCAAAATCTCAGAGATTTGGGGTTTTGTTTGGTTTGTTCGTTGGGTTTTGTGGTTTTGGTTTGAGGGTTTTCTTGGTGTTTTTAGTTCTGGGTTTTAGTCTGTGTTTCTTCCTCTGTGGTAAGTCTGGCAATTTTTGCCACTGCAGAGAAATCATATTAGATCATTTTATATCAGAAACTTCAAAACTGGAAGGCAGCAAAAAAAAAAAAGCTGACAAGAAGGTGTAAAAGCAATGCTCAAGGCCAAGAGCAGAATTTCAACCTGTGTCCTTGAGCGCTCTGTGTGCCTTGAAGTCTCGTATCACTACTGCTGTCACTGTCTCGCTGAAGGGCCCTCAAAGCACCCTGTATATTCTGCTACACAAAAGAAAATATTTTTGGTGCTACTCTCAGTTTGAGCAAGAGGATTATCACATATACACACCTTACACTGGCAAACAAACAGAGGTGAGAAATGACTGCAGCATGGATGTGCTGGAGAACAAACACAGTTGAACAAATGAAAGAGAAACCAGGGTAGCAGTGAATCAAGTGGGAAAAAAGGAATCTGTCCACCTCCCTGTTATTCTGCAGGGCAGTTCAGTTTGTCCAGCTCTACCAGTGTCCAGTTCCCTGTTCACTACACGGGACTGGCAGCACAGTATTCCCATTTTTTCTTTCTTTTTTTGAGAGAGTTCATATTAATAGGTACTTTCAAAATAGTCCCAAAATGATCAGTGTAATAAATTATATGGAATAATTAGTGGGTTTTATGAGTGTATGGTATAAAATCACTCATGTTTAAGATAAGTGTGTCCAGGAACTGTGCTGCCTTCATCAGTAGCCAGAGAAGAGACCTATTTGCAACAGAAAGAAGGGTGGCACTGAAAGGAGATGGGTCTCCTCCAAAGATGGGATTGCCAACCACCGGTGATCAACACCTGATATGCATCTGGGCAACATCATCACCAGTGTGCATCCCAATACCGGGTTCCTGTAAATCTAATCAAGTAATCATCCCTTCCCAGAAAGCTGTTCAGTGGACAAGCAGCAAAGAAAGGAGACTCCATAAATATTCAAGAAAAGAGAAAAATACAAAAGGGGATGAAGTAACCTGCTGTCCAGCCAGAAAACAGTATAAAAATGGACCCTGCAAAGACAGACTTTGTGAAAGGAGGGAGACTCGTGTGATAGAGGCCAAATCTCTGTTTACCCAGTTCCAACCCCGGGCTCAGAACTGATTTCTTTTGCTTGTGGCTTTCTCTATGTGCAATTGTATAGAAAATTGCAATTTTTCTATGGCAATTTTTCAATAAATTTCCTTTCATTGATAAAATCGGCTATTCATTTATAATCAGGCCTGCTGACAAAGAAACTCACTACATAGAAAGCAACAAAAGGAGTGTCATATTGGTCAGCTGGGCTGCTAAGCAAACCAGAAAAAGAATTGTATAAAGATTTTAATTAAGAAAACTCTTTTATTTGCAATTCATTTGTGATTTGCCTGCTTTAAATTTTTGAGTAGCCCAATCAGGGTGTTAACCAATACCTTGAGAGTCCTGGGCCTACCAATTTCAGAAGCAAGTCTCATTTTAGTTTCACCAAATCTTTATTTTCACTTCCCTGTGAAAGGGAACACCTCAAAGAAGATCACGTATTTTGCAAACCTCAGTGTTTGACAGAGTGTAAGAACAAACACTCTCACAGATTTCAAATGGCTTATGAATATCAACATTAAATGAAATAAATAATTCCATTTCCATCAGTCCTGGTACAGACCACTTCATGAACCCTGGAGAAGATACACAAGCAGCAAGGTGGCTGGAAACAGCTAAATACATAAAACCTGGGCTAAGGTGAACTGGCTTTCCCTCCAACATTCACTGCTGCACGACTGAATGTGAGAAGTATTTCACTGGCATCCACCCTTCTCCTGCCATGTTCTGTGTGAGCCTCAGCTGATGCATACAGCCAAGGTCCTGTCTAGAACAGTGCCACAGAGTGAAGAGACGCCATCTCGCACTCCATGACTCCAGTGGCTGTGCTGGGTCTCACTGCCAGAGCATGAAAGCTTGACATTTCCCAACAGCCAGATGGATGAAAAGCACAATGCCTGCTCTTCTCCCTGACACCCTGCAGGAAAGACAGGGAGCTTATGAGATAAAGCTGGCAAGTTCAAAGGATGCACATGAGAGTTCAGATGGTGTTTTCTATAGCTCTAATGTTCTTTATTTTCTACTAGGGTTTTTCATAGCCCAGGAATGGTGCATCATTTCTTCCTCTAGTTAATAGTTTTCCTATATTCCTTATTGCCAGTCTCTAGCATAGCAGGGATCTCAGCAGTTTTGTTGGAAAGGGAGACAATAACCTTCTTTTTGCAGGTGTATCTCAGTTGCTGCCTAGAGCACGCAGACACCAATTACCTGCAGGTTCAGTCATGCAGAACACACTGCCCATATCCCTACTGGCACTGGGGGGGGGATCAAACCCAGTGGGATTTTTGTGGGTCACAGGTAAAGGATGAGGCTGATTTTTCCTGTCCAGGCAATCACCTTTAATGCTACTGCTATTTACAGATGTGATCATTTGAACGTACAAAATCTGTTACCTTATTCTCTAGTCTGAATACAACAAGAAAAAAAGATGAAAAAAGGATATCTACCACTATTTCTTTGGCTATTTTAAGTCCTTCTTGAGCCCCTCTTGAATCCTTTTGTTGGGTTCTCCGAAAACATTTGAGTGACTTTGTTTTCCTGACCGGGGCTTTGGATAAACTTTAAAAACCCAAGAAAGTGTTCCTGGAAACCAAGCTTCAGCTTCACCCACACAATTATTTGAGCCAGAGAGCTTATATGTTTTTCTAATCAAGGAGCAGGAAAAGCATTATAAAATGCTTCTGATCAATAGTCTGTAGGCACAGAGCTCATAGGTACAGAGCTCAACACTGAATATTCACCAACAATCAAGAGAGCAAACATTTAAAAGCATTTGCTGAAAAAAAAAAATCAAAAAAATGAGTAAACCAAAGTCTGCAGGCAGATTTATTGCTAATACTAAAAGGAAAATTCTTCTAAGTGCTATTCTTTGCAAAGTATTCATTCCTTTCCAACCGTGAATTTAAGTAGTTTAAATATTGTCATAAATAACAGATATGTTCTGGATTTAATATTTCTTTTCAGGTTATGAAAGAAAATCCTAGTTAGAAAATAACATATATATAGATCTTAAAAGAGGGGACATTTAGGAGAACTTTGACATTTGACATCACTCTTTTAAACCAACCACAAATGGCAGGAACCAACAGATCTGTGCTATTTATACAAGTGCAGCAGTGGGCATGAAAAGGAATGATATGCGATTGTATTTGTATATTTTCCTATTCAAGCAAGATATCCTCTCAGAATTTTAACCCAGGAGGTTTACTTTGCAAACAATATGTTAAGCACCATTTATTTTTACTCTATTTCTCTAAAAAAAAAAGTCAGGAGCCTCATGTGGATAATGTAGCATTACATTTCACTTGCACCTAAATTGTGGGTATGACGACTATCAAAAAGACAGCTTGCAAGTAAACATATTATTCATTTTGTTCCACGTGTTTCAAAGAAAAGAACCCACATTAACACTTCAGCACTCCAATCCCTTGGGACACAAATGTGATTGAGCGATACCTGGATATTGTTCAGCTCTGGCCATGCCTCAGTGCTCCTCTAGTTTGTTGAGCCATCCTCTGGTGCACTGTCGACACTCTGAACTGCTATGACTCCATCCAGGTGACAGTCTCAAAGCATTTTTGAAACACAAATGAATTAATTCTCACCCACTGCAACAAAGAGAGATTCAGTGACTTCGTTAGGGAAACAAAGCCCAGCCTTGATTCAAGCCTCAGGTTGCAGTCTGGCACTTCAATAGTCTCATAGTCATGGCAAAGTCTAAAAGTTCACTCTAACTTATCAACAACTTTCTGCATTACAGCACATCTTACTCAGGTGATGCAAATCAAAGAAAGAGTTGTAACTGCAAAAATGAACCTGTTCATAAATCATACAACTGTGCCAGAAGTCAGATTTCTCTCTTCCTCCTAGATATCACACCATATTTTCTGATGTCTGCAATTAGTTGGGACAGCAGAAGGACCTGTCATCCCAAGCTAAATAACGCAGCTAAAAATAAACAGCCAGATCACCCTATTGTAACATCATCGCCCAGCAAATACCAGAAAGGCTGAAACTGAATTGTGTCACCTTGTTTTCCAGCCTTCAGCCTGGGAGTCAGAAATTTCATGTAAACAAAGTAATGTTTACAGAACTGTTATCATGTTTTTTGGATTCTTTTTCTAAGACCAGTGGAGTTGAAGAGGTTGAACCTCAGTCTTCCAATCTGGTCTCCTTTTTAGAAATCTATATAAGCTGTAGAAAAAATTAAACTTCCTCTTTTCCCGCTTCGACTCCGTGGTGATCACTACGTCTCCCTCGGGACAGCATTGTGCAACAGAATTGCAGAGAAAGAACAGCTATGATGTAAGAATAGCAAATGCCCTGATGAGATATGGCACACAAATCTAAGCCATCATTTCTTCTTCTAAGCTAAATGGCCAGAAGACCTAAGGGTTAAAACCACTAACGCAGATCAAAACTCAAAAGGCATGCTACCTTTCCAAGAAACCATAGGCTTTCATCCCCTTCTGTCCAAAGAACTTTTAAAAGCATTTAAAGAAAATAGGTAGAAAGAGAGAAAACAAGGCAGAACTTTTGTTTCTCCAAATACTTTTAAAAATCCCACTTTGAGATGCTCCTGTAGGCAGACGGAAAGAACATCACTATGCAATGAAATACAGTATTGGCTGTCCAGACAATAACTAATAGGGCTATTGGAGGACTAGAGAAACCATCAGTTGTCAGAGTGCTTTCATTTATCTGTTTGCTTTCAGACATTTGTGGCAAAAGCATGCTCTTCAAACAATAAAATATGGAAAATACAGTGAAGGACATGCAGCTAAAGGTAAGAGTTACTGAAGAAGGCAATATTAACCGTCCTCACATATTCACTGCTTCAGTACACAGCTTATTCTTCACAGCTGGACTGCAGCAAAAATACAGTCATTTGTTTCTTATCTCTGAGCTCTGTATTCACCCTATTTTTATTTTTCTTTAAAGAAAATATTAATTTCTTATCAAGGAATGCCAATTTCTCTTAACTTGCAGGGTGTATAGGAAGCATATCTTCTCTACCTTGATGACAGACCAGAATATCAAAGTTTCTGGTCCACCTCTAAGCTGAAGTTGTTTTCAGCATTATGTTTAAACCTTTAAGCTTCAAAGGTTGATAAAGCATTAACACATTGCTAAAGCAGAAGCTCTGGTGATTGAGAACAGACACTGGAGCAAATAACATTGTGGTAGAGCTCATTCTGGAGATTTTAACAGAAACTGAGCATATCCACCTCATTACCTATGGAAACCATCATTTCCTACCAAGTTGCTTTTATCTATTTCCATATATACAACAAGTTTATGAGACAATGTGGAATGTGCTTCCAGGTCAAAAAACAAATGCAACTATTAATTATAATATATACAAACTGAAGATATGCCCTCTATTTTCATTGAAGTGACTCAAGTCTCTCCAAATGAAAAAACACAGGGTCTGAGAGGACACTTTACTTAGCAGCAAGAAGACAATTAGAACAGTTACAAAAATGTCAGATTATACAACTGTTTCTGATCTCATTAAACCACTTTTTCCTTCTTAAAAGACAAAGCATGTCCTGTTAAGATGTACAGCTCTTTTGTTACAAGTCCAGTCACTTCCAGTTTCACCTGTGGCTTCCAAAAGGTGCCGTGTGTAGCACCATGTATTGAGCCCTATAAGCATGGAATGAGATGGCCTGAGGAGCATCACCCAAAGCAGGAAGGGCCGAGGCAGCACAGATCCATCTCACTGCCCATCCACGTCAACAATATAGTTCTTTTAAGCTGCTGCACACTGCACAACTTTATAATGAGATTCTGATTTAATTCTATTAGCATTTGTTTGAAACATCTTCACTGTGACCAAAGAAGTTAATTCATATTTACCAAGGTCAGTCTCCATCGTTACTTGCAGCATAGTCATACCAATTTCCTGTAATAACTGACCCCCATGCCACCAAAGAGCAAGAACACCAAAAATGTTTGCTAGAACAGTTAAGAAATGTGCTTTGAGCTGTAAAGCAAGATTTGGCCTTGTACACTTTTATTTTTCTGAATATATATTATCAGATTTTTGCTGCTTTTTATTCCAGGGTTATTCTGAACCCCCACTAACAGCACCTCAGTGCTGTGTTCCTCCAACTACATGGAAGATTCAGTACTAAAGACACAAATATTTATGTAAGAAAAAAAGTGACAAAGGGACTCGCAACACTCGCTCTTGAAGTCCCAGCCTGTGCCAAACAGATTGTGCCAGATGCAGAGATCAATTATTCTGCAATATTGCCAACTGTCTCCAGCATTTGTTCAGGATGTTCAGTGGCAGTGTGTGGAGGCCAAGGAAAAAGAAAAGCAGCTTGTGTACTAACTGGGCTATTTGGTGTTTTTCAGGATGGCAATCGCCTCTCACTCTAATGAGCAGAACAAATGCTAATGGGACCCACTTCATTGCAGCCAGGAGAAGAGGTCAGGCTGAACAGAGAGCTACAGAACTCCCTGCAAACCAAGCATCTATTTAATCAGCACAATGAGGCCAAGCACATTATCCACAGGCAAACATATTGTTTCTCAAATACACTCTGACATGTTAAAACAGTAGTCCAAAACAATGAGAGGCTCTTCGTCCTACTGTGGGATACTTGGAAGCTGTGACTGTCAATTTTGTGGATTTGTGTCAAATGTTCAGTGCAATAAAAGATGTGAGCGATACCTCCTTCAAGTATTTCTAGTAAATGAACCTCTGTGACAAAGTGCTTCAACAAAGTCATGCTGAAATATTTGGGCAACGTCACACAATTCTGCTAAAGATCTGATGTAAATGACACAACTGAAAAAAGCACCAGGCAAAGCAGAACAAAAGGGTTGGTCGAGCAGGTCTTCACTATTATTTCACAGGAAAAAAAATACCAGAATGCAACAGCTCAAAGAACAGCTAAGTTAAAAGAAATCTTTAACACATTCCCCAGCATTTTTATATCATTTTCCTTTTCCAAGCTTAGGGACGGCGAATACCTACAAACACATTTATTTTATGCATAAGTATGGCACCATTTCATTGGTAGCAGAGACCGGCATTCCCAAATATTTCTACAATGAGATGTGAAAAATATATCTAGTCTAATTAATTGACCTAATAAATACAATAAGAGTGTATCAATATAATTCTTAATAACTGCTGACTCATTTTTCTTAAAAAGTATGAATATGTCAATGTACTCTAATCCAAAAGGCATACATTCATTCTTAAGCTGGGCATTATTATAACCACAGTCACAGGATCATATCAGAAAGCAAATGTAGCTCAATGTTTGCTACTGCCATAGAAGTGTGAAAACAGGGCAGAATCTGCCACTGATTGAGCCAAGGAAATTATACTGGGAAAATCAGATAGCATTCCATATTTCTGATTATGGTTTCCTTCTCTATGCCTTTTTCTTTTTTTTCTTTACAGCCTGCTGCATTCATCATTTAAGACCTCAAAGTGTTCATATTCCTTGCTTCTGAACACTGCCCTAGTTTGTGCTCAGTTTCCAGTTAGAACTCAGGTGAAGACAAGAGATCTGCTGGAGACAGTCAGGAGAGGTGTAGGTCTTGCTGGAAACACTGGGCCCTACAGATGACATGTCAGGGCTTCAGCATCAGGTTTCCATGCCATCTTGGAGCACGTGGAGAAGTACTGAAGGAACTGTCGTTGGGAAGAAAAAGTATCAGGAATTTTACTTCATCTGTGCTCTGGAAAGATCATTGCAAGGACAACGAAAATTTACAAGCAAATATGGTGTGAGGCATTTAGGCACACGGCTTAGTGGTCAGTGCTGGGTTAATGGTTGGATTCGAGGATCTCAGAGGTTTTTTCCAGCCTAAGTGATTCTATGATTCAAAAAGCAAAAATGAAGCTTTCACCTCCCAGACAGTCTCACTTTCTAGAGCTCTAAATTTAGGCATTCCAGGCATATCTGTTTCCACACAAGTCTGTCCCCAGTGTTTGCCATGCCCAGGACAGAAACTAGCCTGTCCCACACTTCAGCTGCTCAAGTTGACCTCTGGCCTTCGGGTTTCTATATCCTGAATTTCAAACCCCTGCTGCCAGGGGTGTAGCAGTGCCCTGCACCTTAGAGCGTGCTGGCCTCAAGCCAATCCCTTCCTACTCCCTTCATTTCTGTGGTTACCACAAGCCACTGTTGTCTCTTCTGCTTCCTTTCCAGGTACATTGGGCTCTGACCACATTAAAGGATTAATCAGGCAACAGAAGCAGACGTGAAATAGCAGGCTGCAATGCAATGATAGGTACATTACATGGGCAAGTGGATATCTACCTCACATTTTCAAAACTGATCCTCTTCACCATCCAGCACAGGATAGACCCACATTCCCCTTGGTACACCAGCTGAGATTTACTGAACAGTCTAGTCCCTGAAGCAGCTTTTTTCTGAAGTCTCACAGCTGCTCTGGCCCCACAGGTCTCCCTGCTCCAGGGCTGGCCCTTAGCCCTGTCTTAAGATCCTTATTCCTGTATTATTTACATCAGCAAATGAGGGGCCTAGACTATCTCACATCTCTGGAGCCTGCCTGGTGAGTTTCATCCTGGTCTGAGTTTGAGGTGTATTTACATGACCGGGCAATACAAGCAAGCTAAAATGCATTCTGAGATAAAAATGAAAGACACGATGTTTTTTTGTGGGAATTTGGAGTTACACTTTTGTCTTGGTTTAAGACAATTTAAGGGGCAGACACTCCAAATTGAGTTACCTCTCCCTGTATTTTTATCCCCTTCCCTTTCACCCATGAGGAGAGATGAATGTGAGAAGACATAAGTGAAAAAATAACAGTTTATTAAAACACAAAACAGCAACAACCAAGATACCAGTAAAAAGCACCTGACACAAAGGTGGTGAATGCCATGGACTCCCTGGGAACAAAGGAAACCACATGGCAGAGAAAGCTCCCTCAGCTCAACCCCCCCCCCCCCCCCCCTCCCAAAAGAGAAAAGAGTTTACAGAGAACTTCTGGCAGCAAATGCAGTGAACTGATTCCATCCAGAGCAGTTACAAACCTCCGGGGCCAATTTTTGCGAGAAAAGTGAGATTGGCTGGCGGGTCTGTCACCTGTAGTGGTAGCTCATAAGATAAGAATGTTGGTAATTTGTCCCTAAAGTTTGTACCTCCTATCTCCTGGCTTCAACTAATGGTTGCTGTCTCTTTAAGCCTCTGTTTAATTACATCATTCCCTGTTCATATCATATTGGTCATTAATGCCTTTACAGTTTAATGCAGCACCACAAATGAACACAGAGCACTTCATAGAGCTGCAACTACAGTAATGCTTCATTTGGTATTCCTATCAAAGGGAAATAGAACTAGCAGGCAGATATGTTCTAGAAGTGCAAACAGGCATAGCAAAAATATTTGTGTTAACAAGTTGCACGCTGCTTCAAGTGTTCCACATTTCTGTACACATCTGAGTTTTGATAGCAGTTTAGGTCACAAGTTAATTAATTACACAGAAAAATCTTCAGATTTTTCTTATTGCTTACTTTCAGGACAACATCTTTTACCCATCCAGGCTGAGAAGATGAAGGGTTTGAAAGCAGACCTATCAAGATGGACTTGAGGGGACTGGGGGATGAAAAGCTAGACACAATCCAACAATGTGCATCCACAGCCCAGAAAAACAACTGTATCCTGGGCTGCACAAAAAGAAGTGTGGCCAGCAGAGTGAGGGAGGTGGTTCTTCCTCTCTGCTTTAGTCTAGTGAAACCCTGCTGTGTTCAGTTCTGGAGTCCTCAGCACAGGTAAGACATGGACCTGCTTGAGCAGGTCCAGAGGAGGGACACAGAAATTATCAGGGGGGTGGAATACCTCTCCCAGGAAGAAAAACTGAGAGAGCTGGAGCTGTTCACCCTGGACACGAGAAGGCTTTATGGACACCTTATTGAGACCTTTCAGTACTTAAAGAGGTCTTACAAGATGGTGACAGACATTTTAGTAAGGCCTACAGCAACAGGACAAGGGGGTTTAAACTAAAAGAGGGTCGATTCAGAATAAATATAAAGAAGAAATATTTCATGAACAGGGTGTTCAAACACTGGAATAGGTTGCCCAGAGAGGCTGTAAATGCCCCATGTTTCCATTCAACATGAGGTTGGTGGGACTCTGAGCAACCTGATCGTTGAAGGTACCCCTGCTCATTGCAGGGCGTTTGGACTAGATGGCCTTTAATGATCCCGTTCAAACCAAACCATTCCATGATCTTTGGTTTTAACTTCTCCTTCTACATTGAATCCACAAGCCCATTAATGCTCTCACTTTCGTATTTCCAGTGCTGCTAAAATCCCTCCTTCCCCTCTCCTAACAAGCTCAGGAATACACTGGAATGTTCCTGCCCTTCAATCCCACAGTATCCCATTATCCATAACTCTCTCTCATATAACCCTTTGCTGTTTCCAAAATACTACTCCAAAAGCATCAACTGTCATATATGTTCTTCCCTAAAAAAAATGAATCTCCAAATAAAGGATATATAAATCCCATAAAGATGGCTTTGTTCTGTCTTTCACTGTCTAATAATCTCCAATATGCCATGAGCAACTTGTTAGACATCTGCATGACAGAATCATTGAAAGATTACATTTAAAATTAGCTGAAAGTGTTATGAAGCTGAATAAAATACCATTTGGACACAATTTCAGAATTATAGAAGATTTGCTTTGGCAGTGCTTAATATAACCACCATGCAACTTGGTACTGGAAGAATGCAAGTTCTAATACAGAAGTCATTATTTTTAAAGATATTAGTTAAGAAATTACAGTATTAAGCACAATACTGTATCATCTGTATTCAGATGACATCATCATATAATCTTTGAAGTACTGTAGGACAGTCCAGCTCAAAAAGAGTCACATACAGACCTTTCAAATAAACTAGCATTGAGCTTTAGAGACTGCAAATAATGTATCAGCCAGGACTCACCCCACTTCTTTGTCTTAAGTGCTCAATGAAAACACACAGAGAAAATAAAAGCAGACAACTGCAATAAAATAACAGCTAAACAACCCTTTTCATATATAAAACTCTGTGAAAATGTATGGGACTACTGGAAACATTTGATATTTTTCCTGTTATGCCTAAGTAACAAATACTAAGCATGAAGATAAATGTCACAAGCAGGTTAGTTTCTGACAAGAAAATATTTTTGAAGCTTTTTTATAGGAATCTTATTTAACTATGAATTGTATCCAGCTCATATGATTCATGGTCTTCTCTTAGCATTTTTTCAATACATCTAAGAACGGAGATCCAACAGACTCTCCAAACAGGCTATTCCACCCTCACATGTCAGGGTGTGTTAAGACACATTCACGGTTAAAGAAAACAAAAAACAAAAACAGAAAGAGAAACAGAAACAGAAATAAAAACAAAAACAAAAACAAAAAACAAAAACCCAAAACAAACACCTAACCGAAAAAGAATTACCAAATTAGGTATTTGTAAATGGTAGTAAGATCTGCCATTTGTCTCTTCCAGTCTGGGCAAAGTAGCACCTACAGCTGGCCTTCAGTGCAACACCAACAAAGTAAAAGATGCAAAATAATGTGCTCCCAAACCACATCTCCAAGAAATACCTGTTTGAAACCCTTCCACAAGTACTGGCCATTAATTAGAGCAGCTATGGATAACCAATATAAGTATTTTATAATTTCATAAATATTATGTTCATAACGTCAATAGTTTCCTGTGGCTGAAGGTTCCACAGTTAAATCAAAAGTTGTCCTGAAAAATATTTTATCAGTTCCACATTTCCCTTTTCAATATAATCAGGTTTACTTCAATCTGCTAATTTCAATTTGATTCTTCAACTGAAGTTAAACATATATAAAAGAAAAGCATTAGGTATTCCAAGGCAGTCCCTCCAATTTTCTCTATTGTCCTTTCCTTGGATATGGAACTTAATTTCCCTAGCCTCAGACATTCCTTTTCCTAGTGAAATGCAAAAAGAAACCACAAGTTTTTACCATATGGTCACTTCGCTCTATTTTTTGCATTGTTTATAAAGTAATCCATTAGGGATAAATCCTTGTACTCCTGAAGGTGCTCTTCACTATCTGATATTAATTTACAGGGAGGAATTATTTCCCTTCCTTCTTGCTGTTTAATAAGGATTAGCCAGAGCAGATATTGCAGAAATAAGCCAAACAAAAATATTTCAAAAAAGTGTACCTTTATTAAGTAGCAAATTGTTTTGATAACATGCATGTTCAGCTCTGGAGCTGATGAGTCTTCTCACTGCTGCTGAACCCATGAACTTTGATTTTCTCTCCCTAGAGGCTATTATAGATTTACATGGATTTGTGCACTGAGGAAATCAAGACTGTATTTTCCATCGATTTCAGCCCCTGCAGAAGTCAATAATCCTAAAAAAGGGCATTTTAAAAGATCTTGCGTGGGCTTTGTTGTAGCTGTTCACCTATTTTTATCCATTAATCATCCATTTTTATACTGTGCAATTCAGGGGGATAAAAAAAGTTTAAAGGCAGTGTTGGAAGGGAAACTAAGCCTTCTGCAGTCAAAGAGCTGGAAAATATTGAACAGGACAGCTCATGATGTCCAGGACAGCTCATGATATCCATCTGAGAACCTCTCATTACTTCACTGCAGGAAAAATTACCTCAGTGGAACCCATAGTCTCCCAGAGTTCTAGAAGGTCCTCCCTCTTGAAATAACATCCTGACTTCCTATATTTCTCTTTGATCCAGCAGAAGTTTCTCTGAGAAGGAAAAAGAGGTCAACATTTCAGTCAGATTAGAGTGAAGGATGTGAGGGTTCCAGTGAGAGAACAAAATACTCAATGGATGCTTCTTGAATAATATTCATTTCTGTGCTGTGAAAGGTTCATACCATAACAGAAAGTTGAATAAGCCATAAACAATGATTTTTTTGTTGTTGTTTTTTACTGTATCTCATTTTGCTTTTCCACTTAGACCTGCCTGTCAGCATCATTTATCCCCACCATTCAGGTGCACTTGGAAATTTTTTTGCTTTACTATTACTGAAGGAACTTTTCTGTACTTTTCTCCTGGCAGGAAAATCCCCACTCTGGTCAGCTCTAACTCCAAATATAGCATGGACATTTATGAAGGGTAAAATAACCTGCAAGGGAAATTAAAGCTAATTTAATCTAATTTGATGGTTTACCAGAAGTTTGGCTTCTACCATTGTACTTCTTAAGTAGTTCAGACTTATTCAGAGAATCTGAACTCATACCAGACACAGGAATAAAAGTTAAACTGCTGTCTTGAGGTGTGGGGCTCATTTTAAATAGATTTTTGAACTACCTCCCAACATTTTTTCAAGCATGCAAAACCACAATGCACTTACTCAGCGCTACTTCACAGCCATTCCCTGCCAATGCCCAACCTGCTTGCCCCAAATGGGATCTTTTTTCTCTGTACCAAGAAAAATTAACAGACTATTGCCATGGGGATGTATAAGAAATAACTCAAAATTCAGTGGAAAGTTATTATGCAGGAGGCATTCACACAAGCACACTACAGACAACAAATAACAATGAGATTGTGGTTAAAGCAATAACAGGAATACTTTCCTGCAAAAGATGTGGGAGAGGATCAGAGCAGAGGTAAAGAAAGTCAATATGGCCTTTTGTTTGCAGATTACTGAAAAAAAGATCAATAGATCTACAAAATCAGGCCAGGGTTCTTCAGACGCTATTTTAACCTATTCTCATGTTAAAATATTACTTGTGGTGATTCGGCTATCAGAAATTACTTGAGTAATTTGGCCCACTTGCAATATTATCCTTATTTTAGTAGAGTTGAATGTATAAAAATTGATGACATGCATGCAACGCTTAGGAGATTCGTTACTTCCAAATCACACAGAAATACCAAGTGATACTTTCAAATTTTGTTTCTACTGGTACAGAAAATCAGCTTTTATATTTATGACACACATAGGATTACTGAATATACCTTCATTTCAAAATAGGAGTTGCTAATGATATTCTACAAAATCCTATTGTAACTGGAGATGTTTTCATGCTTTACTCCAGTTTCTTGCAAGTTCCCCAAATGCTTCATGCCACAAATGCCTCATTGTAATCATACTTACCCAAATAATGTGGTTTTCACAGATTAGGTCTGTGGGGGTTACCCTACCTTATAATTCACTAATTATAATAACCATTTATAATTCAGTACTTTTTTTACTGTGGAAGCTTCTTGTGTCCCACAGAGATGTTTAAATCCAGCTTTATTCTATCTGGAGGCTCTACAATTTCAAGACAACCCTTTGAATGGTTTTAATCCATTACTTTCAAAGCAATTGGGTAGACCATACATGTACCACCATCTCAAAGATGCATGGAAAATTTAGATGTTCAAACAAGTTCCAAAACAGATCAGTGCAGCTGAGGTGCTTCATTTTGTCAACGGTAAGAGAGAAACAGAATGGAGGAATGGACTGTGGGAACAACAACTGGGTCAAGAGGGCAAAATGTGGGTGGTGCAGGTGGGACAGAAAGCCACCACTAGTATGAGGGATTCGATGTGGGGGGAAAAAACTGTCTCATTCAGACAGCAAGAAAAAGCTCATTGATAAGAGCTAAGCAGTCTTCCATCAAGCCCTCACTGACAGAAACACTGAAAATCTCAAGGTCATTTAGAGTTTTCTATCCATCAAATCAAGCTTATCTTTCTCTCCCACTAACGTTTTTAAATGCATTCTAAATAAATCTGTTGTCAACCCAACAGTTTTTAACTATAGATTCAATTTAACTTGTTCCCTATCACACAATTAAAACAAAATAACAGCAGCAGCATGGACAGGAGCCCAGAATAAAAGACGTTTTTGTGCACTGTCTGCAGGGAAGGAAAGCATGAAATGTTGATATTCTGCTGCCAGGTCCTGTAAACCAAGTAACCAGATATATGAGACAATTGTCACGGTCAATAGGGAGGGAACATCATAAATCACAAACTTCCATTTCTTTTTTTTCTTAGGCAATATCTCCTCTGTTCAGTACAGAAAATACAGTAAAGACTCTACTGCAGTAACTGCACTCAAGTATTAAGGTCAGAAGATTCATGTTGTAAATTTAAATACAATTGATCTAGTGGATTCCAGATGAAGTCTCCAGCTCCAGCTCCAGCTCCAGCCCCCATGGAGACAACAGGTACTTGTGGAGAAACACTGACTGTTCCTGGTGTGCTCAGTTCCCACAGGTTCCAGCCCCTGACCATTTAGCTCGGAACTCAGCTCTTTATCTTGCTCTTTCTCCAGATAGCATTTTACGGTAGTAAAGTTCCAAGAGACAAGGAGGAGAGAAATTACTCATCTCTACCCTCCTTTATTCCCCATTCACACTGACAAAATCAGATTTAAAAAGGGGAACTTTGTTCTGCAGAGATCTTTCATTGAAATGAAGCAAAAAGGGTGGAGCCATATTTTTTATTGAAGGATTCACAAATGTTTTGAGGGATAATATGTAAAACATGAACTGATATCCAGTTCAAAATTCAAATACATCATATTTCTTTCAGCAGAAGTTGAGATAAACTGTGGAATTATTCACAGAACAAATTCTCCTGACTTTCCATAGTTATTTTGCAGCAACTCCAGTTACATCTATCACACAACATAAAATGCTATTAAGAAGGTGTTAGAGAAATCCCAGCAGTGGTACAAAAATGTATGTAAACTTGTAACTCATACACTAAAAATATTTGTATTTTTACAAGTAAGAAACTGGGAAAAAACCCAGAATGCTATCAAACTATCATTACAGCCAATAAAATAACATTTTACAAGGCATGCTAAGTGGCTTTTCAAAACTGGGCTATTTGTCATATATATGCAAACTGATAAAACTATTCTGTGTGCTTCTCCCCTCAGATTCATGGAATATTTTTATCAAGATACAAACATGACAGGCACATTCTCTCTTCACTGAGGATACTACTGAGAGCTGACTCACTCCATATTGTGCATTTATCTCTGAATACTGCATTTTCCTCTGCCTATGAGGAATAGCCTTAAACATTACAAGGAAAACTTTACATCCATCTTATCCAAGTCTTAATGAAAAGAAAGCAAACACTAAAATCAAATGAGAGAGAAACTGCACTAAGGTATCCTTTAAGCAACCAAAGCAGAACCTTACAAAGCTGCAAAGCTGGGTTTGTAACATGGATTCTATTGCAATTTATCCTAAACAAGTACCTGAATGTGAATTTTTTAGGTTCTATAGACCAGGTGATTGATTCTTATCACTGAACCATCAGTAGTATTCAATTAGTGCTACTTGTCTCGACACCTATAACAAGGACTTATTAACATTTAATTTGTCCAGAAACAGCTATTCATTGATGCTATTCAATGGGAATATTAGAAAGTCTCAACAGACAAGTTATATATAAAAGGAAGAGGAAAAGTGTATCTCTTTCTATATAACTATATATATCTCAATATAAATATATCACTACTACTACCATCCTCAACAGAAACTGGGCTCATCCTTTTGACCAATTCAATCATTCAACAGCATCAATATAAATGCACAAATAGTCTGCTTATTAAATTTAGCCATACAGAAAATGAACAGTGTGATGTTTCTATGTAAATATGCCCTTTTTCACCTATGAATTTACAAATATTTGTCTACACTATTTATGTGTCATCAAAAAGTTCTTAATGACAGTGAAAAAGGACCAGAAAGACAAGGACTAGGAAGAAGAAAGCTCTTTTTACCTTGTATTTCTCAGGAACATAAGGCAAGTGGGATAAAGGACCCCTATCTAATTTATATTCATTCAGGGTGTAATGAAAAAAAAAAAAAAGACAATGGAAGTCAGTGAAATAATCCTCAAACATTTTAGTAAGAATAAAATAGTAATGAACACTCAGAATGTCCTCACAGAACTCACATTTGATTCTCATCTTCCAGACAGAGTCATTCCAAATGCACAATGCCCCTTGAAAGATGCCAAAATTAAAACATTTGTTCTCTAGAAATGTCTCATTTGAAACTCTTGCTTCCCAGACATGCAGATTAACATGAACATACTGAACCTTGCAAAGTAAAATATTCAATAGGTTTCTTCCAGTCACTTGTGTCTTTACTGTGGCATGGACCTGACCCAAACCTAAAACATAAAGTACCAGTTCAGGCAAGACAGAGTTGAATAAGAATTTCTGTAACACAAATACTCTGAGAGTGCTGTGCTGGGATTTACACTGGTCTGGAAATTGGAAAGAAAAGCACAAATATTCTGATTTTTAAAGATGCTAGGGAAAGCCCTGGCTTCTGAGCGGAGTTAGAAAACCCACATAACATTGCACAGCAGTGTACTTATAAATCACTTCAGCTGGCACTAGCACGGCAAATAGGAACTCCTCCTTTTTCTCCTCTCGAATGGAAACTTGGGCTTTAAACAAAATAATTCCATCACATAAAAAGTGGGCATATGTGAACAACTGATTTTGGCAATTAAGAAAACCCAGGTGGCTCATGTTTGTTGGTTTAAAAAACACCTTCTCATTTACTGATATAAATCAAGAGTAATTGCATTAAAAATTAAGAAATCGAACCAGTAGAGCAAGTGAAGCAGATCCACTTAGAGTTATGTAGAAAACAGAATTTCCATCCCAGGAGAATCTCTGACACTTCAACACTAAATCCAATGTCAAAAAAGGAGGCAAATCAATATATGACACCTTGTGGAAAGCTTGCTTTATTTTGCAATGCTGATTAAAAGAAACTCTTTTAATCTCCATTTTTAAAGCCAAAGAGTTTGAGGCTGCGTTCGGAGTTGAAATTAAATGATCCATTCGATGATTCCATGAGGTGCCTCTTTTGAATTATCCTATTGAAAAATTGAGGTCCATTCACAAATCATCATTTACTGAGAAAACATGTGTCCTGGTTTAGAGACAGGTATCTGCCGGGGGAAACTGGAGTTTTCCCTGAAATGGAGAATGTAACCCCCCTTCCCTCTGAACTACTATAATTTTGCAATTAAGGGCTTTCAGGCAAAGATTTGGGAATAGGAATAGCAGTTCTTTACTAGGAATATTAAAATAAACAAGTGTAGTAGTACAGAAAAA
>VZUI01003409.1:0-19927 GCA_013401135.1 Cettia cetti
GAGCCCGGCCCTGCTCCCCGTGCACCCCCCGGCCCCTCCCCGAGCCCGGCCCTGCTCCCCTGGCCCACCCTGTAGTAGCTCTAGTTAGTTTGTGTCTGGGAAGTGGGATTTGTGCTGGAGAGGTGCTGTTGGGAAGAAAGGATGGAGTCAATCTGCCCCGGGGATGTGCGGTGAAGGAGTAATTTGCAGGGAAGGGGCGTATTTACAAACTGTCTCCATGTTTCCCTGTAATTCTGGGCGTTTGGATTTAGCCTGGGCTTGTCAGCGAAATCACAAGCCAACCCAGCTCCTGAACTCTCAATGAATGTTTGAAACACTTCCACAGAAAGACATATTAGTTCCAAAATAAAAATTGTAAATGAAGGCTAATGATCGCTGAAGGATTTCCTTAGAAGTTATGAACCCCACACATATGGAATTTTGGAGCTGGAATCCCAATTTCAGGGCACCTGCAGGAGAAGTGGGGTGCCTATCCCTAGCAAGGAAAGCGGGGTGCCCCGGTGTGTCAGGTGCAAACAATGAGCTGTCCAGGGAATGTGCAGCAAGTCCCCTCTGCCCCTGCCCTCACACTCGGAGGGGCAGCACCCAGGGGTGAGAGCTGGAAAGGATGGTGAGGGCTCAGAGCAATGCCTGGTGCTGCAGGACAAACCTTTGTGCCAGGCAGCAGCGGCAGGTGAGCCAGTGTGCGTTTGGAAGGGGGATTTTTCTCCTTTCCCTTTTCAACTTCATCTTGCCAATACCTTCCTGGTGCCCCCGGGAAAGAAATGGGGGTTATGAGGACAAAAGAAGTTTAAATAAAGGGAAGTAACTCCTCTTCTGTTGTTGTCTGTAAAAAGAGGTAAAAATCTTCCTTTCCCCATCATTTGAGAGATTTAATTTGAGGGGAAAACCCTCCTTTTCTGTTTTTGTTGGGGTTTCTTCTTGTACAGAAGAATCCAATTTTAAAATTATTTTATTTTGTCTTTCCCCCCTCACTGGCAGGGGAGGAGACAGCCTGAAGGAAAAACAGAGAGGACATTTTTATTCCAGCCTTTATGGTGTGACTGGAAGGAAATATTGCAGCAATGAGTGTCTGACAAGAAACATGAACAGGAAGGGGAGTGTGACTATAAAATGTCCCTTAACATCCCCTGCAGGAGGACATCCTCTGAGTGCCATCCTTCCATCATCACTGTCCTGCCCAAGTAATGACACACAAGTCAGGGACAGCAAAGCCAGCCTGCAGAGGTCACACTTCACTGCACAGTTTTGCAAACCACACTAAGAAACTCTCAGGGGAAAGAACCAACTAGTTTCAAGTGTATTTTGAGTTGCACAGTGGGGTTGTAAATACCTTGTTTCCAACAGTTCTACAGTGGTTAAAAAATATATCAAGCAGTCAGGGAAAACCCAAGACATAAATTTGTTGCAGAAAGAGTCTCTTTTCTCCTGTAGTAAAGACAAGTGCTTTAATTTGGTTTCCATTTTCTGGCTGGTACAGTTTTGTGAGCAAATCTGTAATGGCAGAGCTGTGCTTGTGAAGATAATTCCAGAAGGATGTGCCCTGCCAGGCTGCACATAGCCTGGTTTTAACCAGCACACACACATCTACCAGTCAGCTGACAGATTAAGGCTCTCAATAGTTTCAATGCCTTTATGACCATTTTGCTGAAATCTGGATGGAAAAGATCTGTTTTACCATTTTCTTAGACTTATAAATAACTAATATGTGAAATTCACAGTGATTCCAAGACTACAAAGCCTGCCCATCCATAGGGAAAATGTGTCATTTAGGAGTTGCACATCAGGGCCTTGAGTGCATCAAAGACCTTGCAATCTTCCCCCCACAGGAACCTTTAGGATTGCTCCACAGCTCCAGGCAGATTTCCACACCTTGGCACAGAGCTGTGGCCCTGCAGGCTCCTGCAGCACATCCCTGCTCTGCTTTCTCCAAGCCAGCCATGGAAAAGGGATGAGCTCTCATGGTGCTCTGCAGGCCACGGCAAACACCCTGCAGGAGTGGGAAGGGACAAGCTGGCTGTCATCCCAAGGGACTGCTGCGGTGCCACCCTCAGCACTGCCTGCCCGTGTCCCTTGCTGATCCTGGCTGCTGCCATCACTGCCCAGCTGGATCTCAGAGCTGCCTTGGCGCTGTGCGTGTGGAGAGTGATTTGGGGCCCTGGTTGTTGTCACTGGAGCTGCTCTTGGGGGCTATTGTGGCACTGCAGCACTCATCAGCAAGGCCACAGCCTCTGCTTGTCCTGGTGGCACTGTCACCTCCCTGCTGTGGTCCTGCAGTTCTGCCTGGAGTCAGTAACCCCAGAGGAATGGGGAGCCAGCCAGGCAGTAACTGGCCTAAAGAGGAGAGCTGCTGCTCTGAAAGAAGCTGCTCAGGTATGACTAATGTGCCAGAAAGCTCATGGCTCAAGTAATCCCCTGCTCGAGACTTTATCAATAATGCACAATTGGATTGTGGAATACAAAACCCCTGGAACTTAATAAAAGGACTGGCTTAAGCACTGAGTTAACATAATTGGGATTGATGAGTGAGGACACTTTCAAACAAATTACACCTTGCAGCCAGATAAGACCTATCTTCAGGAGACTGGATGAAAGACAAGCAGCTCAGTGTAGCTGTTCACCTGTCCCAAATGAAGAGGTTTTGAGTGGAAAACAATGGCTTTCGGAATTAAACACATTTCCCAATCAAACTCTTCAGGGATGAACGCTCATAAATTGAAGGGAAGGTTTGTCTAATGCCATTTTAAACATTCCAGTACTTGATAAAAATTGTCCAAACATGGGAGTTTGGATACAAGTCCAAACAACAAGAAATCACAACAAATGTGACTTTTACCCAACCCAGTTTTCCCTGACATGTGAGGATGCCTGTGCTAAAGCCTTTGTGCCCAAATGTCCCAGAACTGTCCCAGCACAAGCATGTGCTCAGTGTTGTCCTGAAGCAGCAGTAGGGTCAGCCCCAGCCCAGCACTCTGACCCCAAACAGATGTGGCTTGGCCCTGGAGCCAGAGAAATCTCTACAGGAAAACAGACTCTGAGGGAAATGGGATAAAATCTGCACAGAATGGAAACCTTAGAGGCAGCAGACACTTGGGCTGACAGAACAGGGAACGTACACTGGGTGTGGGACAGAGTGGAGCCATTGCTTTTGGAGGGAATGTATCAAACTGCAGATGATGCAGAAAGAAGGGAAGAAAAGTAAGAGGCAAACCTATGAAAAGGGGAGGTTCTTCAATGAACACACACAACTGATTTGTGACCTGCAGAGGTAAAGCATGCATACCACTCCCCAAGACCTGCCAACCAAATCCCAGCTTCACAGGTTTATAGGTGGAGCCTGATCCATCCATATCCCAGACCCTGACTGAGTCTGAATTCTCTTCTGTAACCATGTCTGTGAGATATCTTCAGTAAATAGCCCCTCCCTGGCTATCTAAAGACCAGGGATGGGGTTTGGGTTGCATGTTCCTCTTAGGATCCACCCTTTCCACTCAAAGAGGCTCTTTGGAGGTTGTACAAACTCTCTTCTGGTGTCCTCAGAGGACAGAGCAGGATCAACACTCCATGTGACATCAGCCTCATCCCCCTGCACTCATCACCCACAGGCCACACACAGCACTTCCAGCAGAGCACCAGAGGAGCCTGTCAGGAGGGATTAGTCCCACACACCTCCCTCAGAATTAGCACAAACTGACAGGACAGCATGGAAAGCCCAGCAATTCCCAGAAACACTTTATTTATTGCAATCCAGGATAAGAACAGCTCATCTGGAGCCAGGCTCCAGCCCAACTCTTATTGCCAGCTATGGGGAGACAGCTGAAATTACAGTAATGCAATTTCAATATCCTCACAGAGGTAAATGCGCTCAGTTGCCTTAAGGCCTCTGTAAACATTAATTATTAACTTAATGTCTGGCTTCCCTGAGGTATCCATTATCCTGTGTATTAATGGCCCTTCCAATAAGGCAGGGAGCAAACAGCTTGCAGATTACCTGATAGTATTAGTGAAAGTTTGCAAATTGATTTGGTTGGATTGGAAAGTGCTTGGCAGCTAACCGATCACAGAATTTGGAGAAAGAGCAGAGCACAATAAAAGATGTTTTCTTTCCTCACAGCTTTATCTGCTCAGAAAAGAAGAAGAGCTAAGCACAGCAGGGCTGGTTGTTCTTTTGGATGCTTCTTTCCTGTCTCCCATCCAAAGTGTAATGAAGGAGAGCCTCAGGCAGAGAACTCAGCTGTAGCAAGAGGTAACATTAATGCTGTTCTAAATGCCTCTCCACAAAAGTTAAGTCAATCTTATGCCTAACACCCAGCTCTTCCATATTTCAGTGTCAGGGGATTTTCACATCCATATGGGATAGGCCTGAGGGGTCAGATTGACAAAAGGATTTCAGTGAAAAACCTCCCATCCAGTCCAATACTGGGATCCTCAGAGCAGCCTAATCCTTGAAGTACCCCCAGATCCACACACAGGAGTGAGGTGAGGGTGACACACTGAGCATGCAGACGTGTACCATTTGTACTTTCTTCGTGCATAAAGCACTGCTCAGCTCATTTTCTCCTCCCAGAAAGCTGCTTTTACAACCCTCTGAAACACCTCATTTAACTAGAGAAGTATTTGTTCATTAGCGCTCCTTGCAGCAGGAAGCACATGTCAGCGTGGGAGTTCAATCCCCCAGGATGTGACAGGAGGATTCATTCCACAGCACAGGGACTCTGGAGACACTCCTGCTCTGAGGCTGCAGCTCAGCTCTCATCCCAGTTCCACCCTGCTCAAAGCATCACAGGCAATCCACAAGCAGGACAGCCACATCCAAGGGCTGCTCGAGATAAGACCAACCAATATTAAAAGGCAGCATCTTCCCCTTGGAAAGATAAGGCAAACCTGGCAGATTCTCATCTCGATTTTTTTCATCCATAATGCCACATTCCTTGAACAGCCACATGCCAAACAAGCAGCAGTCACGTTTCCAATCTGCTGTGTGCTTTGCTGGGCCCCCTGTGCTTGGAGAGAAATCTGTATTCTCTGATTCTATCTGGATGTCAGGGAGTGATTTAAAGGGAGACCAAGTAACAGCCCTTGATAGATTTTTTTGGTTACGTTGCAGTTTGCTGTTTAGTCAGGTAACATCTGTTCTTCAAGCAGAGAAACACGATATTGCTCTTTCATGTAAATTTATGGAAGAAGCTATGATTTTATCCTATATTCTAATAAGGATTCAGACTTAGCTTTTAAAAGGAGAACCTTGTTTGTGCTGGAGTTTTGTGCCTGTTATTTTATCATAATTTAAAATCAAACTAGTCAGACACTAAATTATTTCCTGCTGAGAAATGTGCAAAAGCTCCCTTTATTCCTATATCCTCTTTACCGCTGGCATCTTGTATTTATAGAGTGAAGATGGAGAACTTAACATCCATGTTTTCTCCTTTTAAAGTCTCTCCTTTGATCTAGTTATCCATCCAGGAGATTGCTTTGATCCTTGCAGTTTTGCTAATTCCAAATACTCAATTATGCTTATCTAGTCCTGGAGGATCTGAGTGTTTCAAGCTGTCCCTCATCCACTGCTGGTTTACCAACACAGCCCAGCTTTAATCAAAAGGAACTTGTTCTTGCCCAGAGCACTGCAGACTCATCTGCCAGCCTCAAAAACCCGAGAGAGCCTGTTTTTCCTTCCTGGCCACATCCCAGAGAAGCAGGAGAGAGAACAGGCTGTGAGAGAAGGGCGTGTCATGCACTGAACAGTGAGGTCAGGGAGCAAGTGGAAGAGTCCTGGGAGGAATGGTCACACAGAGGAACAGAGCTCAGGGCTCTCACACAGCTCCTCGGGCTGGGAGCCTGCCAGGTCACCCAGTCATGCTGCTCTTCTCTCTCTTCCCCCATATTTCAGTCACTCAGAAGCCAGGAACCAAGGGCATGGGAGAACCTGAACATCCCAGGCCTTGAGGGAGCTGAACTGACATGGGAAAGCAGCACAAATGGGGAAAAGTTCTCCAAAACAAGCACCACTTTCCCCACCCATCAACCACAAGGGGAGTGAGCTGAGCCTGATCCCAGGCTTGTCTGCTGCTTGTTCTAAAAATCTTCTCCTTTACAATATCATTATGTGAATGAAGGTTATCTAAATCCTGCATGATCTCTCCCCCAGGGAGCAGGGAGGGAGGCAGAAGAGGAGAACGCCATTATTTCATGATGGGATCTGAAGTAGTAGGGGATTTCCTTTCAGCTTCCAGAGGATTGAAACAAATTGAGATGCATCATCCCAATGCTTCACTGCTGGGTATTTTGACACCACATTACTGCTCAGCACCTGAAACTCATCTGATGGCAGACCTGACCACAGCCCTGCTTTCCTCTCTGCTACCAACTCCTTCCATGCCATTCCTCATTCTCAAAGAAAGAAATTAAAATCTTCTCTAACACATTAAAGAGTGATAGGGAAAAATACAAAAGGAAGAAGATAAAATCTGAAGAGGCAGCAAGTGCCCACAACTGAAGTACAGCACTGAAATAATTATCTTGTTATAAGAGCCCAGGCAAGCCTGCTGAAGGGTCAAATTTCTCCCATCAGAAGGTCAGTGCAGGTTACCCTCCCTCCTCATATAATGGTTTTGATATACCTTATATAAAGGTATTTCTGTTCTTGCAAATTGAAGGCTCATGTGGCAGTTTCTTGCAAAAGCTTCTCCTACCACCAGCACAAGGAAGAAATAATGTCTGAGAATAATGGCTTAGCACCACTCTGGCACTTCCAGCAGCTTTCCAAGAGGCAGGTTATACATGGAAGGCAGCAGACGAGCTGCTAAATTGCCCTTTTCTATCCTGCAGCCCCCTCAGCTAGGCAAAGAACAATTTTTCATGTTTTGTTTCAAACAAGATTGACAACACCAGGGCAGCCCCAACAACACAATGTCTGTAAGTTAGCTGAGAGATGAGAAATGACTTTATTTTGCCAGTCTGCCCTAAGGAGAACTTTGCAGGAGCTCTCAGTAGTTCAGACAGGTGGGTGACTCAGGTTCAGTGTCTGCCCTCACAGGGTGAGCCAGGATGCCAAAATGGGGTGCAAAAAAGAGCCCTGCAGTGGGAAGGGAGCCCTGGTAGTGCTGTTGTGAGCACAACCCTGTTACACTGCTCCCCTGGAAAGCCTGCCAGGAAAGTGAAAAAGGAGAGAGTGTGGCAGGTGGAGGAGCTTTTCTGAAGTTGGCTTTCCTTGCTCCACTGCAAAGCTCTCGTGCAGGCAGAGTTTGCTCCCTGCAGAACTTCAGTGGCCACCAGTAGCTGAAGTTTCAGGCAGGGTCAGCAAAATCTGCCAGTAGAGCTGTGTTTGGCACACTGACTCACTGCTTCAAAGCTGCAGCCTTCTGAATCAGCTTTTCCAAGCTGAATTACTCAGCTAACATTTGCTAAATCTCAGTGAATTTCTTTTTGTTGTAAGGGAGAACCTGTACAATTCATTCTTCTTTGTATTGCAGAAATTCCCACTAAGCCCTCCTCTGGAAAAGCTGAGCACTGTGTTTATGCTGCAAGAGGGCAGCACAAACAGGGCACCTTCCTGCACTAACAGATTTTACACCATCAGTCCTAAATCTGAGATCTTCCTGTTGCATGTTTCTCAGCTTTACCTCTCAGTGTTTTGCCTGAAAGAGATTAAACAAAAGATTGTTTGTAAACTCGGCATAGTGTGAGGTTAAGCTCCCAAAATCATTGAGCACTTAGAAAAGGGTTTTTTATAACATTTTAAGTAACAGGCCTGATAACAAAGTTACACTTTTTGAGATTGACTCACAGTGAATAACTCCCACTATTGTCTCAGCACTTCAGTTTCCAAAATCTCTGTGTAACTGTAACGCTTGGCCCTGCTAGCTGAGCCAGATACATTCCAGATTCTTCATCTTACTCTGAAGAAAGACATCTTGGTAAGTGATTCTCCAGACATTGCACTGAATTCTATTTAAAATTGTGAATTACAGTGCCTCGCTTTTCTGTCCTTGAAATATTTGTCTGCACAGGTGGTGCACCTTTGGTGGAATGGGGTGAAAACAGAGGGAAAAAGGAAATGTGTAGAGGTCGTGCATCTTGGAAAGAAAAGAGGGAGGAAAAGAAGGAATTGAAAGAAGGTGCCATGGAAATACAAATGGTTCAAATCTCATTTCTTTGCATAGAATATAAGCATCAGACAGGTAACATATGTGGTCTGAACCAAATGCAAACAGCAGACACGCTCCATCTGCACGAGCAAACAATCCAAGCATATTTGGGATGATGGATGCAGGACTGGCAGGTATTTATCACGTAACTGTCTGCAGATTTGACTAGCAGCTAAACAGGAACACTGCTAAAAAGTACCTGCCTCACAGCACGGAAATTGAGAAGCTCTTACTTACTTACTGGAAGTTGCCCAGATTCAAAAGCTGCTGCATTTGATTTTCACGCCTGTTTTACCATTACTTAAAAGACAGCCAGTTCCGAGCCACTTGACATTTGCTCTGAGAAGCCTGAGCAAACAGCCAAGGCTGGATTGGGGCATCTCTGCGGTGTGAGCTAACAAAGAAATGGACAAACATGTCAAGCCAAAAGCCAGACGCTCTGGAAGTGCTCTGGGCGAGGCTGCAGCTCTTAATAGATCCGGGGGAGAGGCTGTAAGAGTTTCAGCGGAGCACAGCCCTGCCGGAGGGCTCGTTATCGCGGCAGGCAGCTCGGGCTGCTGTTCAGGGCACCTCCCATGCGGGAGGGATGGCTCTGCAGGAAAAGGACATGGCAACAGGGGAAAATTGGGAATTTGGCTGTCCAAAGCATCTACTGCTCCTATGAAGATGTGATTGCACTGCTGCCACGTGCAGACTCACCCTCCTCCCAAAGCAGCAGCTTCCCAGCTGGATTAGGCTGTGGAGATGGAGAGCGTGGGGTTTATATTACACAGCAGAGACTCCTGACAGCTCTGTTAGAAATGCAGCCTGACCTCTGTTCTAAAGCACTTTAGGGAATCTTTGTCCCAGAGCTTGAGGAAAAGGTAGAACTATAAATTAAAATTGCATTAGTAGTTTATTTGGTGGTCTACAGAGCAGGCAGGAAAGGAGCTGGGAAATTTTCTTTGCATTTATGAGGAGTTGTATCCCCAAATTATATGCAATGCTGTAGCATGAAAACACGGATCTGCTAAAAAAATACAAAATAAAAAATAATGTTTAACACTGTATTGCTCAACAGAGAGGAATGGCATTACTGAAACACCTGGTACATTAATTGCTGTTTCCAGCACTCCTGGAATCCTGCGTGTCTTTGATATCCTGTGCTTTGATAAAAGCATAAACCCCTCCTTCTTTCTGAAATAATTCTTCCAATGCAGTTTCAGATACATGAAATGTACAAAATTTGGGCATTTTTCCTTGTAGTTGCACTATTTCCAGGTGATTTCTTGTTCGTTCTTAGAGAGCTTTGATCTACTTTTTAGCTTAAAATCAAATTATATTCCACACATTGGTTTTATACTGAGAGGGTAGTCAGAAAATAATCCATAGACACACTATTTTACTGCTTTTGCGCTGTATCTCCAGTTTTAATGCTAAATTGTTTTGATGGAAGGTAGCAATCATTTAAACATTAAGAACAGTCATCTTGGGGACACAGTTGTCAGATTTAAGGATCAGAAATTATACAGGCAGCTGTAAAAGGATAGGAAGTGAATAGATCAATATTACGAGGTCCAGTAATTCTTTGAAGTATTCAAGCGAAATGGGGGAACAGTTTGCAAGAACAACTTGGTGATTTAAGTTATGCAGCAGCTCCAGGAGCAGGTGAGAAGCAGGTAGCAACCTCTGTAGGGTCCTGACAGGGTTAAGGACACCTTGGTCCACCAGGTTTTTGCCCTGAAGCAAGGACAGGCTGAGGAGGACTTGCAGAAGGATCCCATTGGGGCTGGAAAACAGCACAGCCCCGCAGCCACTCCATGTGCAGGAGAGTCACCTTGCAGGGAAGATCCCTGACATCACACAACCCTTTGGAGGGTCCTGGCAGCACCCTCCACACCTCCATTTCCATGCAGGGAGTGAGCAATCCACCAGTGAATGAATCCTCCATTTCCATCCTCCAGTTCAGCACGTTTATGAGCAAAGCCCTGAGCCACTGTGACATTCTGCTTGATTCCTGAGAGAATCTGGCATATTTGGGAGCGTTTGGGCAATGGCTTTTCAGGGCTCCTTCATGCAGAGGAGGAAGGAGCATCCCAACACAGGAACTACAACACAGCCTCCCCATAAGGATGTGGATATCTGAAAGCAAGCCCAGGATGCTGCAACCCCACCAGCTTGGAGATCTACTGGGAATTCAAATAAATTCAGAAGGAAGTTAGCTCACAAAGAAATGCAGAGAGTCAGAGCAGACCAAAGCTCAGCTTGAAAAGTTTCCTTTTTTTCCTTTTCCAAAGTTTCCTCTTCCACTTTGAACTCCAGGCAGAGACATGAGAGTGTCATTTGTTGTGTGGGAAGAGTGATCCAATCTCCTCATTATTCATCCCAGCCAACGCTAAGCTCACAGTACAGGTGAGTTAAATTCTTAATCTAAGCTGACTTTATGCATTTCACTGAGATTTCAAAATCCAGCCTGTAGACCTCAGCATTTCAAATGGGTCCAAAAAGAAACTTGGTTCAGTGATTTTTCTAGGACACAGGCAAAGTTTGCAGCATAAAATTTTAGAACCTTTAATCATTTTGTGGTTGTTTGAACGTGACAAAGCAGTTCCTCCTCACTGTGCAAGTCCAAAACAACAATCCAGATTTCTCTCCCAGTACCACTTGAGAATAAACTTGGCTAGACACACACTTTTTATCTGCCTTTGGAAAGTAATTTCCTATCAGAAAAAAAAATCTAGTAAGATTATTTAATGAATTAATAGAACAACTGCTTTTGGTTGATTTTCTTGGCTCTATTATTTCCCAACCAAGTCTTTGTTGACAGCCCAAGCAGGGTCTGCTAAAGCCCTGGATCCAAACACAGTTTCAGTTCAGAACACTCCTAAAGGAGGTGGGAATGTCCCAACCTGGTTCAGTTACACCAGGTAATGGAGAGGTGGAGGTCACTTGAAGGAACACACTCCTAGGGAAAAGCCACGCTGGTTATCCCAGAGAAGTACAAAGGCAGCATCATTCACCTCACACGTTTAGGCGCTGCCTTCTGGTGCTCCAGAGCCTTGGGCACATCTGAAATTCAAATGGGAAGCCTCTGATTTGAAAGGTTTGTCAAAGCCTTGGTCTGGTTCTCAGCAGTGCCTTAGTCCTGACCAGATTTAAGGTAGTATTTGCAATTCAAAACCTCTCAAGGCAGCGACATAATCCTTACAGGGAGTGGAAACCTTCCTTTCCTACATTTCCTAGCAGAAAATGGTATCCTAAATTAGCAAAACCAAGACAAAGTGTGGAAGATCCTTGTGGGAGAGAGGTTACCCCACTTGTTTCAGATTTCAGCTGAGAGGTTCCAACACCAGGTAACCTCAGCCCTTGTACTTTCTGTGGAGTGAACACAGCAGCTCCACCTGAGCTGCTTCCAGCGATAACTCTCCTCATTTTGCATAATGAGGTCCCATCTATAGCCACAGAAGTTGTTTAACCCCCAGCAGTGACTTATTCCAGGCTATCAGCCAAGTGAATGCTTAAGTGGAATATATGTACAGTGATCATCACAGGCTGGCATTCATCTTGTCTCAGAAATTGTTTAGGGCAGAGAGGTTAAGAAGAATAGAGTGCAGGCTTAAAAAAGATTTGTTTCTCAGAGACATTTCACTAGATTCATCCAATTCAGTGAAGAAACTAAGGTTAGGAGAGTGCCTTTTAGGAACTATTGTCTCACGGTAATTTAACACACAGGTTTTCAAAAGGGGACAGCAGTTAAGCAAAGTTGCAGTTCAGTCAGATAAGAAACTCTCTCATTAGTATGGAACAGATCTAAGCACCTCAGAGCTGCCAGCCCCTTCACAAGGCACATCCCATCCCCCTCCCCTTTGCATCTCCAAGGCAAGAGCTTTTCAGGGGTCCTGGCATAGCCTGACTTACCCACTAGTCTGAAAATGCCCCTGGAAGTGAGGAGAGAAAGATCCTGATCTAGATAAGGCAATTAGAGCTCTTTAGAGAAAAATCACTGATCAGACAGGTGTGGTTCTACAACAGTGCTACTCAGCATTCCCATCCTAAGGGGTGAAAGTCTTGAGGAACAGAACTGGCAGTGCTGACCCTGAGCACAGCCACACCCTCTCTGCCCGGCACAGAACCAGCAGCGCTTCCTGCCGTGTTTAGAACAACAGGAGGCCCTTGACTGGGTTAATTGGGTTTCACCTGCAGCAGGTGGGTGTTCCTGAGCACCTGCTCACACAGGAAACGTCACCCTGCCTGTGATGGTGCACACAGAGTGGCTTTTCCAAAAACACCAACAGCAGATGCTACCCAAGGCACAAAAGCTCTTTTAAAAAGGTGTTTAAAATGTATTTGCTTCAGTGTGCTGCTGTTTTCACTCGTGTGCATTTCAATGAGATTCCAGATTTGGATTAGTGAAGGGGGACATCTGGGGGAAGGGAAGGGAAGGGAAGGCTGGATTTTGCCAAGGGGCCTCAATTCTCTGGAGAAAGGAGCCAGCAGGAACCTCCTGAGTTCTGCAAAGCCTCTCTATTTGAACACCTGCACCCCAGGGACAGGCTGGGCCCTAATTTTTCCCCTTCCAGGAAAGGACCTGGTGGTCCTGACAGCAATAGAGTGAATGTGGAGTTATTTGCCTAGAAACACACAGAAGCCAAGTGGCAGCTCCTCAGTTCATCCACAAGCCCCTGCAAAATTAGAAAAGAGCTCCATTTCACTGAAAGGACAGAGATAGGATATCCCAGGCAGCAATAAACCGGCCTCCCCCAACGTGCTCTGAGGAATTACAGAAACAAATAGCCTCAGAAGAAACGTTTGCAGTTAGGTCAGAGGTTCTGCATTCCCTTTGGCTTTGTTTAAATCCCATTTCCCATGCCCTGGGGCGACACGAGTGACACAGATGCATTGTGACAACCCCGGCACCCTCCAGAGAGGGAGAGGCAGCACTTTGCCATCATTAGGATTCGCTCCCGCTGCTCCTGCAGGGACCCAAACCCCTGGTTCCAGCAGTGGCATCGCGGTGCGGGGTGTTTGAGCAGAAGCAACAGCAAATAGCCCGTCCCAGGGGAGCTATTCCCTGCATAAATAGCTGCATAAACAGCTCTGCAGTGCCACTCACAGTCTGGCTCTGGAGACTTTTATGTCTCCAGTTTCTAATGAGGACCGGTTTAATTTTTTCTTAACATCCCGTCTCCCCAATAAAAGTCATCTCCAATGTGGAATTGGCTCGGAGAACTGCAGTTCCTTGATCATAAGTGCTTTCAAGTGATGTGGCAGGGTGATCAACGTGAAGGCTGGATTAAGGTTTAGACTGCAGCTTTTGGGAGTCATACAAGTCACTAATTACACATCCAGCCCTCAGCGCAGCAATGGGGAACATCACAGGACTACTTCAGGGAAGATTCAAAGAGAAATAACACGGTTTAGCACTAAAGTAAGAAAGGTCCTGTGACATTACAAATCAGAATTTCCCTCCAAGCAGAGGTTTGTCTGTGCCTCCTGAGCTCTGTTAAAACCGAGAGATGACAATTCCTAAATGTGCTGAAGAGCCCAGGCTAAGAGCAGGGGTCTGCAGAAGTCACCTTGTAACTGAATTTCCATTTGCCTTCCAAAACATGTTCTTGGGCTGTGGAAAACCCAAGAAGTGCTAATATTTCATTTAGCTAATATTTCATTTAGCTAAAGAGATCCCTCAGCTTCCCTGGGCAGGAGCAAATGGAGCAGTGTCATTATTGCTCCTCAGGTCTCAGGGTGAGATTAGATCTGCAATCAGGCACGGCTCAGCCCCACACCGCAGGCAGCAGGGCACAAGCGATATTGGATTTGTTGAGGAATTTCTTTCATTTCACTTTGGATGTGTGACACCAGGCCAGAGCAGCTGTGCAGATGTGACAGATGTGGCTTGAAAGAAGCTGGGGAAAATGCACAACAACCTGGGACTGCTTTGTACTGAAGAACAGAGATTCTCTGGGACACTAAAAGAAGTTAAAGCTGCTCGGCCCTGTCTGTCCTCCAGTCGTACCCAGCTGCCACTTAGAACAAGGAACAAACAAAGAAAAGAAATTGGGAATTTGAAGCCTGCAGGATTCCTGGCTGTTAAGAGAATAAACAGTGATTTGCACCCCACAACCAAGGCCAGATCTAAGGGGAATGCAAGGTAGGCACCAGTTAACTGCATCATTTCCTTCCTGGTGTTTCTTTGCAGGACTGAAAGTGTTTTAATAAAATGCTGTTTGCGTTCAAAAATAGCATTTTAATAAGTAGCCTTGAAGACTTCCCAAAATAAAAAAAAAAAAAACCCAACCTTTTATAGTCTGTCTTGAAAACATTGATGATTTTCTGAAATTATTTTGGATGTCTCAAAGAATGGCATCACAATGATCTCTGGTTTTAGCAACAGTCATTGCCTGACAAGGTCAGTTAAAATAATCAACTGTGGTTTCAATTTCATTCGAAAGTATTCAAAGCTAAAATTTTCAATTAAAATTTTGAAAAAAGTCCTCTCCCGACAAGCAGAAATGACAAATTAATTTGGGAAATGCTTTGAAATACACTCCCCCCCCAAAATATCTGCCAAGCTTTTATTTTAGATTTCCTTTGTTTTCCAAAATTAGGTGTCATCTTTCAATCAGCACCACCCCAGAGGATGGGATTTGTGTTCACTACCCTGGCATGTGTAATGATGCCAGGATAATTCGCAGCAGATGTACATTTGGGGAGAAATTATTTTCCTCAGAATCTATTTGTGTGGGAGGATGAAGTATGGTTATAATGAAGGTGCTGTGGGAGCTGAATGACTTTGCATCTCAAGTACAGGTGCACTTGGGTGTAACTTAAACATAGTTTGCAATCTCTCTAAATGGAGCATTTATAGCCAATTACACTTGTCATTCACCTTGCAAATACCTCTATCTAATTTAACAGCATATGCAGCAAGCAGAAAAATAAAGGATATTCTATTAGGTGCCAGCAGAATAGAGGTGGAGGTAGCAGCTCTGGGTCTAACACAGGTTTGGCAGCTTTCTGAACTGAAATAGAATGCATTCAGAGCGTGGCCTCCAATGCCCTTCCTCTCCCTGCATCAGAAGCCTCCTGTCAAATGTAATTTCCTCCAGGAAGACATGTATCTAGCTGAGATTTTCCAAAACCTGTCCAAGTGATTTGGACACTCACTTCTCATTAGTATTAATAGCAAATGAGCATGAGCATCTCCTCAGTGCCTTTGGAAATCTCTGACACATTTTTATTTTGGTGGCTGTTAAATGACTCTTTGGGCAGTCTGCACTAGATATGACAAATTTCCCATTTGTTTTCCTGCGCTCAGATATTCCTAATGTCCATGTACCAAATGTCAAAATTTTCCCTCAAAAAGACAGCTGAGACAGACTTTGGCTGTGTTTGGATTAAAGGACAAAGTTCACATTCCAAAACTGTCTCCTCCACAGAGGGCTGCAGAGACCAATTTTAGGATAATCCCACATTCATTGTCATCTGTTTGTCACCGCCCCAGGCAGGGATGTCACTGCAATGGGAGCAGGGAGGCAGAGGAGTTCCGTGGCTCTGTGTCACAGGCACTGAATCACAGGCCATGCCCGGAGGGTGGGACAGGAGGGGAGGAAAGGTGAAGCTCTTTGGGCCATGCCCTGCAGCAGGGAACAGCTGTTCCTCTGAGATTTCCTCAAATTTACACCTTAGATCACATCCAGTCCCTCTTACTGTTCCAGGAAACAGTAGGAAGAAAATGGGAACTGAAGAACAGCAGATTATTTTTTAAACTGACAAGAGATTATTTTGTCCCCTCTCCCCACCAAACTGAGGGAGCAGAAAGAGGCTTGGAAGAGATTTCATTCCTGTTATACCCAGCTTCCACTTTGCACCCCACACAAGGCAGAAGAAAGCCTTGCAAGCCACTTCTCCAGCCAAAACACTTCCCAGCAAATCCCAGCAAATCCCTTTAGACTGGACCATGGAGCTCTTCCTTTCCAAGCCCTCCCTAAAGTCAGACTTACCAATAAATGCAAATAAGTGACGAATACTGAGCCCTACAAATCCATTTTACGTGGCTTCTTGATCTGTTATTTAACTGACATGCCTTCCCTTTTTGCCAAATGTATTTCACGTATATATGTCTGTTTCCTATAATCTTTCCCATTTCTCTTATCACTTGTATTTTAATAAACCACATGTACAGATTCAGTATCTTCTTTAGCAGCCAGAGAGGGAGATATATTTGTTCATTGGAGTTATTAAAATTCTAAATATCTCCCTCCTTTTATTTGATTTTAGTGAGATTCCAGACATTTTCTCAATACCAAGAAGATTGGATTCAGTGGAATATAACTCTGACAGAAGTCTTGCAAGGAAACTTTAATTTTAGTTCAAACTCCATTAATTTTAGATATCCCTAGAAGATGTGGACAAGGTGAACCTTTTTATATGAACTATTTTCAAGCCTAGCTTAAGATGAAGCTAAAATGTTGAGGGGTTTTGTTGCTTCTGAACACTGAGGAAAAATTCCTATAAGCAAAACTCGAGACCATTATTTTCCTTTCATATATATCTTCACTCCTGACAGAACTCCTTATGCCCACTTGGCTTAAGCAAGGACAGACTTAAACATTTAAATCTGAATTTTTGGGCATTATCTTCCTGGTATTAGTGGAATAAACTACTTAAAACAGAGTTCTGATTTCCTGGGGCCTCTCTACTGCTCTGTCACTGCTGCCTTTTACATAGAGAGCACATTATGTTAAGAGGCTCTGCTCAGCAATTCCAGTATTTGCTACCAAGGGAGACTCCAGCAGTGATTTCTCCCTGATCCTTTGCAAAGCAGCAGGGATTTGTCTCCTGGTTTTCTCTCAGTGTCCTGTGGTTTTGTGGATATATTCACTGGATATGTTGTTCTACCCACAGCTGTTTGAAGGTACATCCAGCCAAAGGGGGAGTTGGAGTTTATTCCAATAAGACTCTAAAACCCAAATAAATTTTAATTATTCCCCTTGCACACAAACCTTTCCACTCACAATAAGAACAGTGGATGCACATTGCAATTTCAGGGGAAGAAAGTGCTTGCAGGGAACATTTAGGAGCAGTGACCAAAATCAGGGCCTGATGGACCACTTGAAACTTTCTGATCACTACTTAATTAATGCCATCTCAGAGCTGTTAGCCACTAAAAAAAGATGACAAGATCAAACTGTAAGAGGGTAAATTTCCATCAGATATTGGGAAGAAATTGTTCCCTGAGAGGGTGGGGAGGCCCTGGCAGAGGGTGCCCAGAGAAACTGTGGCTGCCTCTGGATTCCTGGAAGTGTTCCAGGCTGGGTTGGATGGGGCTGGGAGCAACCTGGGACAGTGGAAGGTGTCCCTGCCCATGACAGGGGGTGGCACTGGATGAGCTTTAAGGTCCTTTCCAACCCAAACCTTTCTGTGATTCTATGAAGAAGCAAGTTTCAACTTTCCACCAATTCCTTTGGAGCCACAGTAGAAAATCAGCTAAATCAATGCTCCAGGTTGCAGAGTCTTCATCTGCTCCTCAAGAGGTGGAGAGCTGGCATTAAGAGTGCACCAGCTTTGCTGCTGTTGCTCCCAGGCCTCTCCAAAACAACCAAACAGCAGTTGTGTGTGTTTCTCAGAGAGGAGATTTATCTAAATTTCCCTTTCTCGTGGCAGTCTGCTGCCACCTGCCTGCGCTCGCTGCGTCTCTCCCTGCCGGGTGATCAATCTCGCCCCTGCACCACTCTGCAGAGGGGCAGCCTCCTACACTCCTCCCCTGCCCCTGCTGCCATCCAAACCCCCTCCAGGCTGAAAGGAGCCAGGAGCAATTCATCTCACCCTCACTGAGGCCTCGGAAACGTTTCTCTGCTGACTGAAGCCTCTGTCTATTTTAGCTCATTTAGCTTTTAGACAGAGTTAGGGAAGCAGATCCCACCTTGCTCAGCTGCCTTATTTAAACTGGGAATGATGTGCTGCAGTGTCAGCCCTTGCTTTTCCATCTCTTTTTCCAGGCTCACAGTGAGTGGAGATCTCACCATGGTGCTGTGAACTCTGTGCTCCTAGCAAGCTTTCTCTGAACTCTGCACATCTTCTCATCACAGCACCTGAACACCTCATTTTTACCTGGTTTTGTTTTCTTCCCCTTCAAAATCCCAGTGTTCTAACAAACTGTTGCACCCAGTCACTGCTGGTTCTGTAAATCATTTCTCAAAGCAGTCTGAAGTACTAAAAATCAAATCACATTATACTCACATATTAAAATTTTAATCCTAGTCTGCCAAATGCATGGTCTTGGAGCTGAATACACTGACAAAAATCTGGAGTGTGGTGGTGGTCTGGGTGCCTTCCACATAAAGTCCACAGCAGGAACACCCCTGTGAACCCTTCTGCAATTCCTCTTCTGTGACTCAAAGCTCCCAGTTGGATTTGGTTGTGGGAGCTTGTTTCTCTCTTTGGTTTTGGGGTTTCCTCCACTTTTGGGCTGTGAAGGACAGGAAGCTGCATTTCCATCCTGAGCTCATGGATTGAATGCATTGTCTGAGAGCAAATATTGCAATGTGAAATATTGCAAATGAATGCAGACTCTGTTCACAGCCAGATCCAGTGATCAGAAATGCTGTGTCAGACTTCATCCCAATTTTGTGACCAGGCACAGTTGTTAAACTCACTCCAAACAGTGTGGTTTGTTTGATGTGCTGGGAAGAAGAGGAAGACTGCCTGTAGCTTACTTTGCAACCAGCTGGAGGCCAGCAAAAAGACAGATACGTGGCTGGGGAAGCAAAGTCTGTACCTTATGTCTCATACTCTGCCTTTGAGGTACAGCAAAGCAGGTCAGAGACTTGGCCATGTCAACCCACACAGCATCCTTCCCATGGATGAAGGCAGGAACCCAGTGGAGCTGTGCACTGCATCCATTCCAGCCTCCTCAGCAGCCTCCTGGCACAGCTCAACAGCACTTCCATCTGAGGAACAGGGGTGGCTGCTGCCAGCAGAGCCAACAGCTGGACTGCAGGTGTGTGTTCACCTGTCCTGGGATGAAGGGCTGTTCTCAGGAGCCTGGGGTGATACAGCAGCACCTCAGAGCCACACAAACACAGTGCGAGGGACAATTTCAGGAGGTTTTAGGGCAGCACTTCTGGCCTGTGCTGCCCTCAGGTACTGAGAGTCCAGGTGACACGGCAGCATCTCAAACCTGCACCAACATGGCACAGCACTCTTCAGCTTCATGAGGCTGGGGATAAGACAGTGGCTCGGTGCACAAACACAGTGTTTGAACTCTTGAAGGGACCATTTCTGTGGCCAGGTGATCCAACTGCACCTCAAAGCTGTGTTAACGCAGCACAGCACTCCTGGTGAGCCAGTGTGCAGCCAGGAATAGGGCATCCCCTCACACCCGCCTCAGCTTGCTGTGGATGGAGGCACAAACCCTCCATCCCCTCAGGGAGTGAAGCCGGCGCCACCTCAAGGCACAGTCCCTCCATCGCCTCATGGAGGGGGAACTCTCCATTGTCCCAGGGCGAGGACCCGGTGCCACCTCTGACCCCGGTCCCAGTTCTGCCCCAGGGCACGGATCCTCCACGGCCTCAGGGCTGGGACCCGGTGCCACCCCAGCGCACGGACCCTCCCTGGCCCCGTGCTGTCCCGGTGCCTCCTCAGGGAACGGACTCTCCCTCACCGCAGGCGCTGTCCCGGTGCCGCCCGGACCGGGCACGGATCCAGTGCCGCCTCAGGGCACGGCCGCTCCCTGGCCCCGGGGTGGGTGCCGGTGCCGCCTCAGGGCACGGCCGCTCCCTGGGCGCGGGCCCTGCGCTGCC